>NIVC01002706.1:0-148336 GCA_002269645.1 Macrostomum lignano
CGTCGGTGCCGAAAAAGTGCACAGGAAATGTGCCCTTCTGATGGGCCATTCGTTGTATGTTCAGCGGCGCGTGGTCTGGATAGAGTATCTCGCAGGGCCACCAGCGGAAGTGGCCAACCTTCACCCAGACGATGTCGCCGTAGCGAGGCTGCCTACCCATACGGCAATCGTCGCAGGTGAACTGCTCGGGCAGCTCCGACAGCTTCAGGCACTCTGGATGGAACGAGGCCGGGCACCGCTCGCAGCAGACTAAAGAGCCGCCCTGTGTGAACAGAAGCAGGTTAAATATGAAACCGGAATCTGGGTTTGAATATGCTGAAATTTGCGTTGTCCCAGAGAGTCTTTGCATGTGACACAGTTAAGAATAGGGAAGAAGTGCCTCTAGACAAAACACTGAAACGAATTTGGGACGACTTAACTGACTTTGGGGCCGCAGAGTCGTATCTGAGGTGTGTTACAGTTGCTGTTGAATCACCGAGTTGAATCTCAAGTGCATCTGCGTCTGCATTTTATGAATTTGAATAGTATTTCGCATTCATAACAACTATATTTAGTCTACTTCAGGTAGTAGAAAGTTAAGCGTTGACACAACTATTTACGAGGGTTGTCCCAGAAATAGCGGGGAAAACCAGTACAGAGGCTGACTGTGATATTCGAATTTGATGCAACTTGTGTCATAAGTAGAAAAAAATGTAAAATGTCAATTTATTTAAAAGTTATGCCTATAATTAGAACAGGGGTTAGGGGGTAGAGTTACACCAAGTCGAAAGGTCTGCAAAGTCGGTCACGCAGCATCGCCATCGCCCTTGACTGATGACGAAGTCACCCCTCAGCCTGTAGCTTTTCTGCTTCTGCTTCTGCTTCAGATTAGCTTCTGCTTTTTTCGAGGGCTTATGTGCTCTTTTGTTTCTTTTCAGCTTCTTCGTTTGCTTTTGTTTTCGAATCGATGGTTCTGACTAAACATCAAAAGTTTAGTCTATGGCCAGCATAGTAGGCTCGACTTGGTGTAACTCTACCCCCTACACCTTTTTTTTTAATTATAGGCATAACTTTTGAATAAATTGACATTTTCACCCCATTTAAAAAGCAAAACAACCGTTGCATTTTTTGCTACTTATGACACAAGTTGCACCAGATTCGAATATCACAGTCAGCCTCTGTACCGGTTTTCCAGCTATTTCTGGGACAACCCTCGTAAATGACCTTTTCTCAGGTTTTTTACGATTCTGCAGCTCACGTGATGCCCTCGTGACTCAACAGTCGCCTCTCCGTCGCATTGCAGTCGTTTGAGTCACTAGTGAGTTGTTTGCAATGACTCTTTAGTAATTCAACAGAATCGGTTGGGGAACTGGGGCAGCCAAAAGTAATCGACTTAAAAAGAATCGCCTACTAACTAACGAGTAGTAAGAGAACGCTTTTAATAGAATTTCTTTGTAATTAGCGCAAATATGCGCTTATAAATACGTGAAACTGTGAAATGAGTCAACAAGAGAGTTTGCAGATCAGCGGCTAATACCTGCTTTTTAGAAGCTGGCACAATGTGTTCAATCACTTATTCTTAAGACTGAAAATAATGTCCTAAGTTTGACCTGAATATTAAGGTATTAAGGTAAGTAAGATAATCCGTTGAAGGCGGTCGTAGCCCAGTAGTCTAGCCCGGCGCTTTTATGTGCCAACAGCCCAGGCTCGATTCCAAGTGCAGTCACCTTAATTTGTTGCTAAATTGGAATCTCGGCTTGGCTCTGCTCGTGCAATTAACGGCCTTGAGGGCCAACCCCCAAGGCACAGTGAAGTGTGTATGCCTAACGATAAATAAAGTTAGGGCCGCTGTACACTCCTGTGTGAGTGTGTGCCTGTGCGTATGACTGCGTACGTATCCGCGCGCTTGTATGCCTGCTCAGGGGAGTCGGCGGAATTGGCAGCTATGCCTCTCGCCGGCTGTGTGACAGTCGCTTAAAGTGCGCCAGGGTGCACACAACCCCCCTGCCTCTAATAAACAGCTAATTTGATAAATTATTCTTATTAAGTAATTAATGAGCCATATCTCTCCTATTGAAGATTCTCGTCTCACCTGACCTGGACTATAAAGTAGGGAGAGCAGTTGAATATATCCCAGTTCCAGCCTACCTGTGAGCAGATGAAGCACCAAGCCACATTAATAGTCTTAGCCGCTTTGTCGCGCAGATGCTCCGGACAGACTATGCAAGTCTCGGACAGCTCCTCGCTGCCGGCTGGCACGCAGAAATCGCCGCCGTGATAAGCGGCCGGACAGCGGACGCAGCGGACCAGCTTGGCGGCCCCGGTGGCCCGGCCAGAGGAGCCCGGAGCTGACGACGGTGCATCAACGCAGCAGGCCAGACAGGCGTGCTGCGGGCAGACAAGGCCGCGGCTCTCCACCTTAGCGAAGGGCATGGAGCCGGCGCAGGCGTCGTGGTACTGCTTGCCGCAGCCGTTGATGTGGCAGCGAAGCATCCGCTTGTCGCCGGCGTCCTGTTTGCACAGAAAGCAGAGCTGGCGACCGGCTGCACAGTCGGCGCATTTCTTAGCGCCAGCCTCGCCATCGGCAGCATCGGCGGCCGCGGCGCCGTCGGCCAGACAGACAGCGTGGAACTGCAGACAGCAGGAATCGCACGGGATGACTTCGCCGCCGAGTTCGCATTTTGAGCACACGGGGGCCCGTTTAACGCTGCTCGGCGCGTGTAGCAGGCGCTGGAACTCGAATCGGCCGTCTGGCGCCGCCACGGGCGTCGGATCACCGTTGGACTTCTCCGTGCCGCCGCTCTCGCCGCTGTCGCTGTCCTGCTCGGTGGCGCCGTTTTGCTGCTGTTGCTGCTGAACGGCCGACTTGGATGGCCGGCCTCGGCGGCGCTTCGCTGCGGCCGGAGCGTGGCCGTTCTTGACTTCGACCTCGTCAGCGTCGTCGCCTACCCCGCCGATGACATCATCAAACACGGACTCTAGCTGAGTGGCGCCATCGGCGGCGCTGCCAGGCGGAGGCGGCGAGGCCAGAGTGATTTTGGTCCGTTTAACTCGCTTTTTGGGCGGGCTGGCGCCGCTGAACTGCGACATCTCGGCCACCTCAGCCGTCGTTGAAGCCGACGCAGCCGGACTGCAGACGCCGCTAGCCGAAGGTTTGCCAGCCTCGTCAGTCGATGACGACACGGATTTGCGCGGACGGCCGCGTTTCTTACCAGCCGCAGGCGCCGGCGTTCGCTGCACCTGCTTGGCCGGCTTGTCGACATAGACCCGGCCGAACCTGGCCATGCGCTCCGCCCGGTCCATAGCGTAGGCCAGTTCCGCCTCGCGCCAGGAGGCCTCCCAGGCTGGCGCAATTCTGGCCTTCACGTCGAAATGCGCGGCTGCCGATTTGCCGCCCTTGCGAGTCTGCTCAGCCACGTAATCATCGTAGCCATCCTTGCCCTCGTAGGGTAACAGGTTGACATTGTCAGGCACCCAGGCTCGTTCGACTAGCGGGCCAAAGAATTGCACGTGATAGGCAACCTTGGCTTTGCCGTGAGGCCGGCAAATGGTATTGCCAGAATGGGGGCTATAGTAAATCATGCAGGGCCAGTACGGGTGGCTGCCAACCTTAGCCCAGAGCATGTCGCCAAGGCGGTACTTCTGTCCCTCGATTAGTTCCGGCTCCACCGGCTCCGACTGCGACACAAACTGGAGCGAGTGTTGCGGCGGCAGCGCTGATGCCTCCTCCTGTGACACATCGGCAGCGGGTGGACTGAACTCTTCCATGTCTGCAATAAATAGTAATTGGAGACAGACATTTACAGCACAGTGTAAGTATATTCCCCTCTGGGAGCCCATTGTTTGAACTTGAAAACCATGCGAAGCAACAGAAATTAGCATTCAATATAATTTTGCCTATAATAATAATAATTGATTACACATGCCTTAATGGGCAGATGTGCAACTGACAGCTCAGCCGCAGCTATTGTGCAGCACATCTGAAGGCTGTGCATGGCTGTTCAGTCCAACGACTAGGTGGTCACCATGCACACTCAATTACCCCATCTAATGCTGGCACCCATTTTACAGTTGGGTGAACTGAAGCAATGCAGAGTTAAGTGTCTTGCTCAAGGCAGGTATGGATAAAGAAAATTTTGAACAAGGAGCACAGATTACTAAGGTATATGTATATGCATACAATAATGTGTATTTTCCATAGCTATCTAAATTAAATAAAACTAAACTATATATTTGCAATAGCTAGCCAATCCAATTGATATCTGGCTAGGATCAAATGTTGCAAACCAAAGGTATATTGCAAAATTGACAACAAACTAAAGATTTTTCATTTTTGGGTAAGTTGCAAAATTAAATTGCATTTTAAGTCAAAACTAAGTCTTATAACAAGTGTAATTTTAGAAGTCGCACATATATGACCTAAACCAATGATACTAAATGCATTAAAAAGTTATTATAAGGTTTTTAAAATCACACATAACAATAAATGAGAAAGCGAAAGAATGCTTAGCAATTATAACAAATTAACTTTTTAGACATGCTTGACTCATATATTGTGTAATACTAAAAACTATATAAAACTTTCTTATAGTTTTTCAAACACAATACCTTTAGATCCTTATTGATATAAATAGCTATTTAAATTTATAATAAAAAGGCTATAGGCCTAGCCTATAGGGAAATATTTTTTTATAATAAAGACAATTAGTTTAGCTAGCTTAAATTTAAATCAATTGCTATATTACAATTACTTCTTTAAAATATACTTATGCATATGATCTAAAAATAGTTAAATAGTATTAGGCCTATATATTTGAAATTTAAAATCAATAAAATATTAGGGCCTAGGTCTATTATACACTGACAACAACTTAAAATAATCATATTTTCTACAAGTTAAATTTAGCTTAAATAATATGAATTTAATTTTATATTTTAATTTAAATGAATCTATATACTAAAATGGTCTGTTGGTATCTATCAATCTATCTATTTATCTATTTAGGCCTATCTAGGTCTAGGTAGGTATGCGATCAATTTTAACAAATTTTGGTTTAAAAATTAAAGACAAAAATAGGCCTATACTAAAAATAAATAAACTTTATTTAGTGATCTTAGGCCTAAATGTGAGCAAATTATTTTTTCTTTGGGCTTTGGTACTTACTATTGCCATGACCCCATATATTATTTGTTTTTGGGATAAATTCTATCCTAGAATTAAAAAGTTAAGACCACCAAATAAAATAATTATATTTTGAACAAAAAGTAAAAAAAATAAAATGTGCATGCCTACACTACAAATCTTCATTAAATTTTTTCTTTCTCCTTGTCCTTGAGGGAGTTTTAGTTAATAAATTAAAATTAGTGCTAATATAATAATTAATATTATTATTACTACATTTAAATCCGAAATTTCAATAAGATAATAGGGGGCTTACACTCTTGACAAAAATCCACTGATTCATTTATATATCCTGGCCTTAATAATTAGGCTTTTTTAAGGCTTAATTCAATGTGTACTGTGTACAATGTGTAGTCATGAACTATAAATCA
This sequence comes from Macrostomum lignano, assembly GCA_002269645.1. Taxonomy (NCBI): domain Eukaryota; kingdom Metazoa; phylum Platyhelminthes; family Macrostomidae; genus Macrostomum; species Macrostomum lignano. Next base: position 5,533 of record NIVC01002706.1, read on the forward strand.
TAATAACAGGCCTGAGACTTGCATAAGAAGCTAGGCTAGCCTAGCTTTTTCAGATCAAGTAAATCTTGGGTTTTAGAGCCATTATCACACAGTTTGGGCCTTTTCATATTGCTTGTTCTAATTCTAGAAGTTAGAACTAGATCCAATTTGTAAAGTATAACTTTTTGTCCCCTAAACTAGTGGGAGGGATATGTGCTAGGCCTATAAACAATCAAGTTGAAATTATTGAATGGGAATGAATAGGGCCTAGGGCTAGGGCTAGGCCTAGAAATAGCCAAGAGGAAAGTGAAAAATTGTGCAGTGAGGCTATTTAGGCAGTCAAACATTCAACAAAGTTAAGTGTTAGGCCTATACTTTTACTGGTTTTTACTGGTTATATTTACTGGTTTTACAGGTTATACTGGTTTTTTTAAGATCCGAACCGATTCCTGTTCTGAAATCAGTAATAGTAATATAAAAAGCCTAAACATTATAGCCTGCCGCCGGCAATTGGTCATTAAATCTTGCCGGTGTCATTTTCAAATTGTTTTTGTCACTAGGTTAAGCAAAGTTAAAAATAAAACGTACTGATAAAAGTAAGTATTTGTATTGTAATAACGTTTTATATTCTTCTAAAAGTGCAGCAAAAGTGCAAAAAGTAAAATAAAAACATTTAGACTTAGACCCTGTCTGCTTCCTTAATTAATTTTGATTCTCACTGAGCCTGACTGTGCACTATTGAACCTATAGTAAGATTGATTGAGATCAGGACTCAGTTTTGAACAAATCATGAACTGAATCACCAATCAAAATAAGAACTGCAGGACTTATTAATGTTGTTGACTATCAGCATGTGCAGTTGCTAGAAAGCAGGCATAGACAGTTTTGCACTGTTTTGGATTAGTAGGACATTTTTGGGATAATACATAATTTTATACATATTATTAATAAAACAAACCAATGACAATGTCGATGTGCTAGGTGATATAGTAATAGTATATTGGCATATCGCATTAGCATAGTATAGGCCTATGGTCATGTATGTATGATATGATCTATAGATACTATAGATCTATAGATTAGTAGGCCTACTGAGGGCAATGTCCATATAAATTTTGTTATTGTTTTTTTTCTAAGTTTTAATTATAATTAAAAAACTTGATTTTTTAAGTCTTAACTAACTGTTATTTGTTTATTATCTAATAATTATTATCTAATCTAGGAGTAGCTAGTTGCAATTTTCTATTATATTTAATATTTTATAATATATAGCCTACATTTAACCCTAATATTGAATAGGCCCTAAGAATATAAGATTAGACCAAGGTGCTCTAAAAGAAGCTCAACACAGTTTTCTATTATGCTCTATATTTTACAACCAAAATTTTAACCCTAATAATATTGGATTTAAGATTAGACTTAAGGTACTCAAGAGATAGCTTGATGCAGCACATGTGAATGTGGCTCTAGTTTGTATCATGTTTGGCATCTGCCACAGCTCTAGCAGTAAGACAACTAACTCCCTATACATGTACTAGCAAGTGCACCTAATGTGGCCTTTTGTCCTACTGAATGAGCTATATCTGCAGCTTGCTAGGCATGCCATCTGGGCCAAAGCCTATTGCCTAGAGCCACTGTAGGACATCTTGCTATAGATTCCGCAGTGACCACGCAGGCATGGACAAGGACAAGTGGCTTGCTACATTGACCATATTTTTTATAATGAATAAGCACTTAGCTAGGCAGCTAGTATGAAGCATATTAGAGACCTTGCCCTAAAAAGGGTACAATTTGATACCCCCTTTTTTGCCACTTGTGTGGTCAATTTGGGACATGATATCATTATTTATTATTAATATTATTATTATTATATATCCTAGTTACAAAATCACAAGTATTTTTTTAACAAAAACTCCTTAGCAGGATTAGGCTTTTTATATACAAGCTATAAATTCTTACTCTATTCTGGGCTAAAGCCCAAAGGCAAGGTTTATTTTTTATTGAATCTAAACTAAAAGGATTATATACATAAAGCCAAAGGATAGTGGCTTTATTATATCCATTTTAAGTCATCTAATATCAATATTGAATTTTCTTTAAATGATCTATTGAAATTTTATGCATTAGATACTAACTTAACTAATTAGTGATTATTTTTCATGCTTTTCTTAGTCTATTTTGCATCTCTATGGACTGCTTCAAATCTGCAATGCGCTCTGCACCAGTACCTGACTCGGGGACAATGACAGGCACTAGCAATGATAACAAAAGGCAAAGCAAGTCACATAAGCAGCAGTCTCAGTCAGCTGCAAAGCACTCTAGCAGTGAGCGCCATCAGGCACAGCAACTTGACATGCCTTATGATCCAATTGACCTAGGCATTGAGGAGGCCAACAAGTCAGAACTGCCTGACCAAGATCTATTTCTAGAAGATGAAAATCATGAGGAACAGCAGCAGCAGCGTGACTGGTGGGAGACACTTTTCCCAGCCAGATTTGGGCTGGATTCGGACCCTCTTCAGATGGCCGAAATTGAAGCCCACTCTGATGCTCAATCGCTCCGAGTTGATCCCATGACTCCACCTGGTCGGCATGGCAACGCTTACAGGTATTACTGGCTGAGTTTTAGCAACAAGATTTTAGTGAACGAGGCTAGCTACCTTAAGCCCCTTGTTGGGGAGGCAGCGAATGAAGTGAATATAAAGCTTTCCCAAAAAACTCCTAACCTGCGTCATATGCTCTTAAACATTGGCATCTCTGAATTCCCTCTTCAGTCTGATAAAGTTTTTCCTGTTTTGACTGGGAAATTTTTCGCCTAATCTCTCGTCCCCTGTTTAACAAATAACACTCTATGGCCTATACCTTGTGGGTTGGCTCTGTTCTATACCAGTATATGCCTATAATATCTTATCTTAACCTGTCCGTCTCAGGCGTGTCTGGGAGCGAATGCAACGCGATGAAGCTGCTGCGGCAGCCGCGGTGGCGGCGGCGGCGGCGGCGGCTGCTGCTGCTTCTACCAGACGGTCATCGCCGCACTCGTCTACCGAAGCGGACGACGTCGGCGCGCGCAGCCGGCAGTCGCGTCGCGAACGGCAGCATTTGTCAAGTCGCGACAAAGATGAAGGCGACTCCGATTGCTTGTGGACCGCCGAGGAGTTGCGGCTGTTCCGCGGTGAGCTGGCCAAGTTGAAGAAGGAGAATCACGTGTTGAAAGCGGCTGTCAGGTTCCAGGCTGAGCGGTGAGTCCAATTCAGTATATGCAATTGCAAATTAGGGCAACCCCCTGCACCTTAGCTACCTGTGTCAGACAATATTGCCCTTTTTCCCTCTGCACCTTAGCTACCTGTGTCAGACAATATTGCCCTGTTTCCCTCTGCACCTTAGCTACCTGTGTCAGACAATATTGCCCTGTTTCCCTCTGCACCTTAGCTACCTGTGTCAGACAATATTGCCCTGTTTCCCTCTGCACCTTAGCTACCTGTGTCAGACAATATTGCCCTGTTTCCCTCTGCACCTTAGCTACCTGTGTCAGACAATATTGCCCTGTTTCCCTCTGCACCTTAGCTACCTGTGTCAGACAATATTGCCCTGTTTCCCTCTGCACCTTAGCTACCTGTGTCAGACAATATTGCCCTGTTTCCCTCTGCACCTTAGCTACCTGTGTCAGACAATATTGCCCTGTTTCCCTCTGCACCTTAGCTACCTGTGTCAGACAGTATTGCCCTGTTTCCCTCTGCACCTTAGCTACCTGTGTCAGACAATATTGCCCTGTTTCCCTCTGCAACTTAGCTACCTGTGTCAGACAGTATTGCCCTGTTTCCCTCTGCACCTTAGCCACCTGTGTCAGACAATATTGCCCTGTTTCCCTCTGCACTTTAGCTACCTGTGTCAGACAATATTGCCCTGTTTCCCTCTGCACCTTAGCTACCTGTGTCAGACAGTATTGCCCTGTTTCCCTCTGCACCTTAGCCACCTGTGTCAGACAATATTGCCCTGTTTCCCTCTACACCTTAGCTACCTGTGTCAGACAATATTGCCCTGTTTCCCTCTGCACCTTAGCTACCTGTGTCAGACAATATTCCTATTTCCCAGGCTTAGCTGCCTGGACACGAAGTGCCGCTCTCAGAGCCGCCAGTTGGAGGCGAAATCCGGCGCCGCCGGCGAGTCCGCCAAGGCGTGCGAGCGCTACCGCATCCTGGCGCAGGGTCTGCAGGCGCGCACCGACGATGCCGAGCGTCGTTGCGCCGAATTACGCGCCGACCTGGCGCTAGCCATAGAAGAGCGCGATCGGGCGCGCGAAGAAGCACGCGACGCTAACCAACGTCTGCAACAGGCCGGCGCTAAGTTGGCGCGATTTCGCCAGCGCGAATCCAATCTGCGCGACGAATTGGCGCGGGATTTTGCACTGCGCGAAGAGCAAATCCGCGCCGAGCAGGCCGACCAGCTGCGCCAGCTGGAAGATTCGCTGGCCGACCTGCGCGCAGAGCTGCGCAAAGAGCGCTACCTGCACAGCGCCACCAGACTGGGCCACCAGCAGCTGCTCAGCCATTTCTCTTCGTCAACTGGCGGTAGTCATGGCAACGCTGTGTGCAGCGCCTGCGGCGTCTCGGCCACTTCGGGTGATACGGATATCCGCCTGTTCTAGTTAGAGATTTGGAGTAGGGTGTGGGATTGGGGGTAGGGTGTGGGATTGGGGATAGGGTGTGGGATTGGGGTAGGGTGTGGGATTGGGACTAGGGTGTGGGATTGGGGGTAGGGTGTGGGATTGGGACTAGGGTGTGGGATTGGGACTAGGGTGTGGGATTGGGACTAGGGTGTGGGATTGGGACTAGGGTGTGGGATTGGGACTAGGGTGTGGGATTGGGGGTAGGGTGTGGGATTGGGACTAGGGTGTGGGATTGGGACTAGGGTGTGGGATTGGGGATAGGGTGTGGGATTGGGGGTAGGGTGTGGGATTGGGACTAGGATGTGGGATTGAGGGTAAGGGTGTGGGATTGGGGTAGGGTGTGGGATTGGGGGTAGGGTGTGGGATTGGGGGTAGGGTGTGGGATTGGGGGTAGGGTGTGGGATTGGCGGTAGGGTGTGGGATTGGGACTAGGGTGTGGGATTGGGACTAGGATGTGGGATTCAGGGTAAGGGTGTGGGATTGGGACTAGGATGTGGGACTCAGGGTAAGGGTGTGGGATTGGGACTAGGGTATGGGATCGGTCTAGGGTGTGGGATCGGCCTAGGGTGTAGGGTTTCGGGTGTGCAAGAAGTTTGCTACAGGTGTATGTATATCCTTAATACGAGCTAGTTATTTGACTTTAATTCTCACAATTTTTTACCATCTTAGAGAGGTTCTCGTTATAGTAATTTATTCTAATTGATTTGTTTTGACTTCGCATCTTTATAGCAAGGGACTCAGTGTGTTTACTATGTTTCCAAGTATGCATTTTACTATTAGCTTATTATCAGCATGCTTAATGTTTAGTACTTTCTGTATAATGAGTTAATTATTTTGAATACAGCAGAGCTGTCAAGTAATCTTATTACAGTAATCTTATTCACTTTAATTGCATTTGCTATTGTTAGCCTAAAAGTACTTTGTATTCCGTCTTCTATTTCTGCTGTCTTGATTGTCTGATTAATATTTAATTACAGCCTTCTGGAAAGGAGCATATTCTACAGGTGGAAAAATCAATCATGCATAACACTGTTTCAGTTATTCCACTTTTTAAAACTCTGATTGCGTCCAAATCTTCAATAAATTTACTGTTTTGATTTTGATAGTTATAGAGAAAATTAATGAAAATATATATTGTTGACTTGACTTTTGAATGGAAGTTCTCATAAAATTTAAAGGCTTGTTTTTCAGCTGCTTTCCTCCTAATTAGCTACTTATAGTAGGTCGACAGAACGCGCAGGATTCCCTGCCGAAATGTGACCTTCTGTGCAATATTTTCTCCTCCTTACAGAAGAGGGAAACTCATTGATGAGCGCATTGGTATTGGTGGAAGAGATTTTGGCTAAGTTAATACGAGGGCTGTCCAAAAAGTAGTGTTACTTTTCACTATATCTCTTGTTCTGCTGATCCAAATAACATTATTTTGCACAGATTTATAGCGGCAACTCTCTTCTTTATGTTGACTTTAACATCATAAAAAACAGACAATGGAAAAAAAGTTATAAACTAAAATGTAGTACTTTTGGACAGCCCTCGTATATCTGCTTTTTCCGCTTAACCCCGCCGCGGGAGTGGTGATTTGGTTCTGATGAAGCGGAAATGAAGCTGCGCGGTCTCTTTGTCGGTCAAAATGGTGATTTGCAGCTGTATTTGCCGCAATCAGAGAAATCAATCGGAATATTGTTTGCTTACATGTAGCCTGGAATGGCTGACCTCTTGTGTTGACAGCTGGGCGCTACGTGTGGGGTCGCATTTACAGTCCATACATAATACACGCGTTCGGGCACAAGGAGAGATGATTTTCATACAGTTTGCCGAGCGTTTCGCGTCAACTCCCCGCCTGGCTTTCATTATTCGATAACATATACCTGTATTTTGATTCACGATTGTCTGTCTACTCGAGCTGTTGTGGCGTCACGTAGACTGCCCCATCCTTCGGGGAGGGTTTGACGCTATCCCCCTATCATTCATCCTATCCCTCCCTATCCTCCATCTTTTAGGAATGGGTGTGTCGCTATCAAACCATCCTTCAGGAGAGGGAGTGTCTCCATCCTTCCATGTCCCATCCTTCAGGAGAGTGTCGCCATCCTCCCATCCTTCAGGAGAGAGAGTGTCGCTATCCTCCCATCCTTCAGGAGAGAGAGTGTCGCCATCCTCCCATCCTTCAGGAGAGGGAGTGTCGCCATCCTCCCATCCTTCAGGAGAGGGAGTGTCACTATCCTCCCATCCTTCAGGAGAGAGAGTGTCGCTATCCTCCCATCCTTCAGGAGAGAGAGTGTCGCTATCCTCCCATCCTTCAGGAGAGAGAGTGTCGCCATCCTCCCATCCTTCAGAAGAGGATGCCTCCCTATCCTCTATCTTTTTGGAAAGGATGTGTCGCTATCTAACCATCCTGCAGGGGAGGAGTGTCGCTGTCCTCTCATCCTTCAGTGAGGTTGCATCGCTATACTCCATTAATGCATATCAGGAGAGGGTGTCTCGCTATCCTCCTATCCTCCAGGAGAGGGGTATCGCTATCCTCCATTCCTTCAGGAGAAGGTTATCGCTTTCCTCCATTCCTTCATGGAAGGGTTGCCGCTCGGGTCGTACCTAAAATAACGGCATCCTGAATCCATCGCTACCGACATCAGTCAGCTTAAAAAAATACAGCCAACTCCCCAAATCACGGTCGCGACCCCCCCCCCCCCAGGGCTCCCTCATTGGCTTTTGGCTGCAGCCATTAGCAAGCGGTCTTACTGGCACATCAACCGAGGGCGCCCAGCCTATTTCTCCCCGCTGCAACTGGCATTTCTTCGACGCGATATCGACACGTGCCAACTAACCAGCACGACACTTGCTATCCGGCACTCACTGAGCACACCACCGAGTGGAAAGCCTGTCACGGATATGGATATGGAAGTCCTCGTCGAAGAGCTCCCCGAACCGGCGCGTCAGCAGCGACCGCCACAGCAGAAGCAGCAGCCCGCGACAGCGGAGTCGCCCGAAGAATGGCGTCGTCAGCTGCAGCCACACAGCCTGCGCGCCTCCGTCACCCAGCGTCAGCGGAGTGTCGCCTTGGAGACGCTGCGACCACCGACTGCCGCAGCGGCTGCGGCCGCGGCGGCGGCATTGCAGCCGCACAGACTGCTGGCTCCAGGAGGGGAGCCGGTGGTCTGTCGCAGCCGTCGAAACCGACGTCGACACCCAGACGTCGACAAAGACCTCGACATCGACAACGAAGAAGATGACGAATGCGATGACGATGACTTCGACGACGGCGTCGACGAGGCGATTTCTCGTTTAAGCCAGCGGCGGCACAGTGAAACCACTCTTGGAGAGGCGGCCGCTGCCGCCGCTGCAGCCGCTGCTGCCGCAGCCGTAGCCGCCGCTTCGGAAGGTCGCGATGGCGCCTTTGGCGGTCTGCAACGGCCGCTGATGCACCCGAACAAGCCGATGGCCTGCTGCTGCGGCAGGCGGTTTCCGCATCCGCCAGTCGCTGCAGGCAGTGGAGCCGGCGGTGGCGGTGGTGGTGGCGTCAGCGGCGGCGTCAGCGGTGGTGACTCGTGGCGATCGGCCGCTAATCGCGGTGGAGGCCTCACGGATGTCGGCGCCGACCTGATGCGAGTCAACGGCGCCATCAGCGGCTTCAAGCAGCTGAAGCGGGTGCAGGCACTGTCTGGCCGAGCAACCTCCTGCGAGGATGAGGCTTCCGGGTCGGTGGCGGCCGCCGCACGATCTCGAATCGAAGCTGGCGCCGCTCCCGATGCCGTCGCTTCAGGCGCTGCTGCTGGCGCCGCTACCTCTGGGGCTGCGGGCGGCGATGGTGGTGATCAGCTGCTGCCCGCGGCTGATTCTGAAGCTGCCTCGGCGAGCCCCATCGCTGCCTTCGCTGCCGTCACCACCGCCTCAGCAGGAACTTCTGGTGGCGCCGGCGCCGGGCCAGACCTCAACTCTCCTCAGCCGGAGGCAACGCCGTCGTTGGCGAGCAGGCAGAGCCGGAGCGTCGGCTATCGGCTGGGCAGGCGGCGCGAGCTGTACGAGAAGCGCAAGCGGCTGTCGGACTACGCTCTGGGCTTTGGCATGTTCGGCATAGCGGTAATGGTGCTGGAGACCGAGCTATTCATGGCCAAGCAGTACGACAAGGTGAGAATTATTGATATTGGTGTGTCGGTATGGGAATGTCGGTATGGGAATGTCGGTATGGAAATGTCGGTATGGGAGTGTCGGTATGGGAATGTCGGTATGGGAGTGTCGGTATGGGAGTGTCGGTATGGGAGTGTCGGTATGGGAGTGTCAGTATGGGAGTGTCGGTATGGGAGATGTCGGTATGGGAGTGTCGGTATGGCAGTGTCGGTATGGGAGTGTCGGTATGGGAGTGTCGGTATGGCAGTGTCGGTATGGCAGTGTCGGTATGGCAGTGTAGGTGTCAACAAAGGTATGAGAAATCATAAATATGATTGATCAATTCTACCTACCTTGGTATTAAATCTTCCCTATACTTCCTCTAGACGGTCTAACGGTTTGTTTTTGGAAAAAGAACAGATTCTGAGCTGGGCCTTCATCGATCGGCCACACAAAGGGAAAACCGCCGACTCCCCGACCTCTCATCGGACTTCGTTTGAGCGGGGATTTTTTATTACAATTTTCCCCTATAATAGGAATTTAACCTGCATCGCTTATTCTTAGTTGCAGATACAGAGTCAGAATGCTGAGATGCTGTGTTCTGCCCCCCCCCCCACTATGATTGGGATCCCCCACTATGAGCAGCTCAGACAACAAGGAAATTAAGCTTGCTAAATTTCCAACTATGCAACCTTAGACTTCAAAAAATTGAGCTGTATTAAGTTACTAACAAAAGCACAGCAAATTAAAAGTGAAATTTGATTGCTAATTCAATTTGATTATCATCGATTCTTTTATTGCTTCTCACTTTTTTTAGTGAGCTGTGTGCACCCTGGCGCACTTTAAGCGACGTCACACAACCGGCGAGAGGCATTACTGCCCATTCCGCCGACTCCCCTGAGCAGGCACACAAGCGCGCGGATACGTACGCAGTCATACGCACAGGCACAACTCACACAGGAGTGTACAGCGGCCCAGCTTTATTTATCGTTAGGCATGTACACTTCACTGTGCCTTGGGGGTTGGCCCTCAATGGCGTTAATTGCACGAGCAGAGCCAAGCCGAGATTCCAATTCAGCCCCAAATTAATGTGACTGCACTTGGAATCGAGCCTGGGCCGCAGCTGGACCAGAAGGGGCTACGGCACCCCTCCCTGCTCACATACCAACCGCATGTTTACCTTGGAAACGGCAAATCAAAACAAACACTGACCCTTGAGCGCATGGTCCATCACTCTTTGATGTGCAGTAGAAGCCAACTTTGGTGCACAATTCTCAAGCTAAAATTAATTTTAATTTAGCTCAGAAGTTTCAGAAGTTTTTTGCGGTCAGACAGGAGGTTAAGAGAGGATAGACTTTTACAGGGCACTTTAAAAAAATTCCAGACAATTGTCTGGAACACGTGATCACGACATTGGCCCGACATTGAGGTTCAACCCAAACTGCCCTGCTCTTCCAGTAGAAAAAAAATTTCAATTGGGTCTGAAAAATCAGTGCTCAGCACGGATATTAATCAGATCCCGCACATGCTCACGGCACTCTATGAAGCAACCGGCTTCCAGCCTCCGCCAGCCTCCGCCTAGACCTTCGTCTGGGAAGAGATGAAGGATCTACACCCCCTCCCCTGCCATTAGCCTGATTGGGTGCTCACGAGATCAACACAATGAGAATAAGTGCAGGGGTGATCAAGAGGGAGAACCACAGATGAAGAATCAGTCACGAACTGCGGCCTCTTCATCTTATCTCCCAAGAGGCTGACGGCGCCGCGCCAGGGTGAGGGTGTCGGGCGCCAAAAAGCTAATTATGCTAATTCACGCTGCTGGGAGTTAGGGAGCTCGAACCCGGGCTCTCGAGCTCTGCACTGAGCAACAATAACAAAAAAATGAACAAGATAACGAAACTGGCGCTGATCCAATTTTCTGCGCTCGCGCGGCTAATTAATATCCTTGATCTGGCTCCAACCCCTTCGGCGTTGAGTACTGCTATGCGAATATGTGGGTATATGCCTGTTCGAACTCTTCATTGCCGTTTGAATTCTGAAGCGGTGTGGCTGTTTCTGATTCCCCACAGCTACGGATCCATCAGTTTCTGATTCCCCACCGCTACGGATCCATTAGTTTCTGATTCCCCACCGCTACGGATCCATCAGTTTCTGATTCCCCAAAGCTACTGATCCATCAATTTCTGATTCCCCCACAGCTACTGATCCATCAATTTCTGATTCCCCCATACGGCCATAGCTACTGATCCATCAATTTCTGATTCCCCCACAGCTACTGATCCATCAATTTCTGATTCCCCACAGCTACTGATCCACCAGCTTCTGGTTCCCCACCGCTACTGATCCATCAATTTCTGATTCCCCCACAGCTACTGATCCATCAGTTTCTGATTCCCCACCGCTACTGATCCATCAGTTTCTGATTCCCCACCTCTCTTGGATTTTCAATGGGCTTATAGGCCGGACCCTCAATACAAACGTATTGTAGCATATCGATTTTTATAGTAATCTATGAGACACATCAGCCCGTTCGCTGCCTTCTCCTGCAAGTTAAGCAGAGTTGGCCTCGGTTAGAACTACGAAGCTGGTTGTCTGCTTGCGTCATCCTTGCAAGGCTGAGCTCCATTTCAACAGGAGCTGTGTATGTCCGGTTAAATTAGCCTAAATTAGCGGCTAGATAAAGCTTCTACACGCAACCGTCTATCTGCCAGCTGAGCAAAACGAATTTAGATAGAGCCAGAAAAGTGCAAAGCCACCGACCGACTGCGCCTCTGCAGAGCTTTGAACCGAAAGAGGTATAGAAAAGTAAGAAACTAATAAAACTAAGATCGATTCAACCTGTGTCGGGAGTGGGCGGGACCGGGCGCACCTGGAATTTGTGCGCCGGTTTTTGTTGCTATAGGGATTTCGGTCCCCAGCAGATGGGTGGGATTTTCCCGCTGGATATAAGCTTCTGTTATTCTACGCAAGCCGGCTTTGCTGGGGCTTAATTTATTCAATGCGATAGAAAAAACCGGACAGCGGACGGCCGGGAAAAACTGAAGACTCCTGTCTGACTGCAGCGGATTATGCGGAGAGAATTAGCCGCTGGCGACTTTGCCGGAAATTTTGTATTCAGACAACACTTTTTCTCCGCAATCTGCATGGTTAAAAAGTCCTTGCGAATTATAAACTGAAAGCCACGATGCTTGGTTGCAAGCACTTGGCAACAAACACAACGATAGTTTGGAAAATTTTTCTACTTTGATATCAACAGCATCATCTGGGATATGTGATTCCCCATGAAACCTTTTTGAGCATTTGGCACCCGAGCAGTAAGCACCCCGTGACCCCATTGAGCATTTGGCACCCGAGCAGTAAGCACCCCGTGACCCCATTGAGCATTTGGCACCCGAGCAGTAAGCACCCCGTGACCCCATTGAGCATTTGGCACCCGAGCAGTAAGCACCCCGTGACCCCATTGAGCATTTCCTTGTAGCCTGGAGAATCGTAGCCGGGATAAAGCTAGCCATAAAAGTTGATTAGAAGATTGAAACTGTCGTGTCAAGGACTGCTTAATAAGACTTGGACAGATGACATAATTTGTCCTTGGGAAAGGCGATATTTGAGTAAGAAATGGAATGTCTTGACTGCCGCTAATAATCAAGCAACACGCGAAGAGCAAATCATTTTTTTATAATTTTGCATTTTTCAGTCGGCCGTGTACTCAACTGTGCTCCGATCGCTCATCAGCATCTCCACCCTGGCTCTGGTCGGCCTGATATTCGCCTATCACGCTCTGGAGATACAGGTAGCTAATTGCTCGATTAGGGGGCGGGGGGCGGCACTGCTTTATAAAGGGCCATAACTGCCGACTGGCGGATCACTATTGAGCCTATAAAGTAATCCCCCCTGCCATCTAGGCTCTAATTAACGCAGTTGGCTAATAAACTTCCAAAACTTGCCCGCTGGGGAAGGCAGTTCAGCGGCTGCAGCAGGGGGGGGGTGGTAAATATAATTGGGACTGCAGCTTCCGTCCAGACTTCATCTTGGCTTCATTATTATCTATCATTGGCGATTGGAATCCAATGAAATCGGGCATCTGCTTTATCCGATTATCCGTGCAATCTGCGCACTGCCGTTTTGACCAGCTGTACTTTTAGACTCAATCAGCTTTGTCAGGTGCTTCACTCCGCCTGTCTGTTTAGCACTCTGTCCTAATTGGAGTGGGGTGTAGCTGAGTCTAGATATAGGAATGAGCAGGGTGTAGCTGAGTCTAGATATAGGAATGAGCAGGGTTTAGCTGAGTCTAGATATAGGGAATAAGCAGAGTGTAGCTGAGTCTAGATATAGGGAATGAGCAGAGTGTAGCTGAGTCTAGATATAGGGAATAAGCAGAGTGTAGCTGAGTTTAGATATATGGAATGAGCAGGGTGTAGCTGAGTCTAGATATGGGGAATGAGCAGGGTGTAGCTGAGTCTAGATATAGGGAATGAGCAGGGTGTAGCTGAGTCTAGATATAGAAATGAGCAGGGTGTAGCTGAGTCTAGATATGGGGAATGATCAGGGTGTAGCTGAGTCTAGATAAAGGGAATGATCAGGGTGTAGCTGAGTCTAGATATAGGGAATGAGCAGGGTGTAGCTGAGTCTAGATATAGGAATGAGCAGGGTGTAGCTGAGTCTAGATATAGGGAATAAGCAGAGTGTAGCTGAGTCTAGATATAGGGAATAAGCAGAGTGTAGCTGAGTCTAGATATGGGGAATGAGCAGAGTGTAGCTGAGTCTAGATATAGGGAATGAGCAGAGTGTAGCTGAGTCTAGATATAGGAATGAGCAGGGTGTAGCTGAGTCTAGATATAGGAATGAGCAGGGTTTAGCTGAGTCTAGATATAGGGAATAAGCAGAGTGTAGCTGAGTCTAGATATAGGGAATGAGCAGAGTGTAGCTGAGTCTAGATATAGGGAATAAGCAGAGTGTAGCTGAGTTTAGATATATGGAATGAGCAGGGTGTAGCTGAGTCTAGATATGGGGAATGAGCAGAGTGTAGCTGAGTCTAGATATAGGGAATAAGCAGAGTGTAGCTGAGTTTAGATATATGGAATGAGCAGGGTGTAGCTGAGTCTAGATATGGGGAATGAGCAGAGTGTAGCTGAGTCTAGATATAGGGAATGAGCAGGGTGTAGCTGAGTTTAGATATATGGAATAAGCAGAGTGTAGCTGAGTCTAGATATAGGGAATGAGCAGAGTGTAGCTGAGTCTAGATATAGGGAATAAGCAGAGTGTAGCTGAGTTTAGATATATGGAATAAGCAGAGTGTAGCTGAGTCTAGATATGGGGAATGAGCAGAGTGTAGCTGAGTCTAGATATAGGGAATGAGCAGGGTGTAGCTGAGTCTAGATATGGGGAATAAGCAGAGTGTAGCTGAGTCTAGATATAGGAATGAGCAGGGTGTAGCTGAGTCTAGATATAGGGAATAAGCAGAGTGTAGCTGAGTCTAGATATGGGGAATGAGCAGAGTGTAGCTGAGTCTAGATATGGGGAATGAGCAGGTGTAGCTGAGTCTAGATATAGGGAATGAGCAGGGTGTAGCTGAGTCTAGATATGGGGAATAAGCAGAGTGTAGCTGAGTCTAGATATAGGAATGAGCAGGGTGTAGCTGAGTCTAGATATAGGGAATAAGCAGAGTGTAGCTGAGTCTAGATATGGGGAATGAGCAGGTGTAGCTGAGTCCGGATCATTTGCTATCTTGATCAACAGCTATCAGAAGCAATACAATCTGTTGGTTAATATAGTCGAATAGACATACTAACATCAGCAGCTTGTAAATCAATCCAATTGCCCCTCTAATAAAAGTGAGCGAGAGGATTGCTTTTTACAACATCCCCTGAAAGGTTTGAATGCGATTCTGTGGCCTTAATTTTGCAATAATTTACTCAGCCGATAATTGCATTGAGTAGTTCTTTTTAGAAACAGCTTCGAGCTTGTTATTGAGCTATAAATCTGTGGCCCTTAATTCACGATAAACTGTGACTGATACTCGAATAGAGACATCACTGATTTACCGACAGCATCATTAAATTATATCCAATCCGGTTCGCTATCTAATTTACTCTGTGCATGAGCATTGGAAATGAAGTAGCAAATGGATGAAGGGCCAGTCAGTGGTGTAGGAAATGCAGGAGTGATCTGCTCAGGGCGGGGCCGAGCACTCTCTGCCACGCCCCATCGCCACGCGACGAGAGTCTGTCTGAGATGCTCAGGACTCCAGCGTACTTTTGAAATCGCACATCGAATAAAGGTCATGAATTGAAAATGAAAAGAAATGTTTGCTTTTCACCTATCTTTACTCCCATTGGTCAATTAAATCTACGCAGCCGCCCACCTCACCCCCGAATCTCTTCCCCCTCTCAGCACTCTGATTGGCTCAACCTAACCTAGACTAGTGCAGTGTACATTAAAGCTTCCACCTTTCTGTTAACTCTGGTTGGCTGTCCAGTTAAACGATGAGTGTTTTCCCTAATAAAAATAATAGTCTTCTTATCAATTTTAACTTCTCTACCTTCTACTGGACAATAATAATTAAGAATTTATTACACCTGCTATTGCAGCTACCTAAAGGCTGCGTACGGCTGTTCAATCCAAGGACTGGGGGGTCGTCACACACGCCCTCAATTACCCCAGCTAATGCTGGCACCTATTTTACAGCTGGGTGAACTGAAGCAATGCAGAGTTAAGTGTCTTGCTCAAGGACACAAATTGTTCCGAGTGGATCCAGAATCGAACCCCCGACCTTTCAGTCGCGATTCCGACGCTCTAACCACTAGGCTACAGCCCCATCATACTGAAGAAGATGACCCTACGACTTTTCCACTGTATCTCACCTCCCATAGCTAGGATCTCTCTTTGTGATTGGAGGCCATTTCATTTGAGACCACAAAAACCCGGTTGTCGAAGTCCTGAGGCTGCCTAATTAGTTTGCCAGAACATTGCTTACCTGCCTGACAGAGTGAGTTATGGGATATTGCAGGTGTCGCTGTTGCTTCCATACATCAGACAGCTCTCGAAGTTGCAATCGATGCGTTCATCCTTTAACCCGCTCCAACAGCTATTCAGCATTGACAACTGCATCGAGGACTGGCGCGTCGCCATCAGCAGTCGCCGCGTCGGCCAAATGGTAGCCGAAGTCTGCGTCTGCGCCATCCACCCGCTGCCGAACGCGCTGACATTCAGCTGGACAACTTACGTACCACACGATCGCAGCAGCAAGACGGTGGACGTGCCAATCGACCTGTTCCTGACGCTGCCGATGTTCCTGCGGCTCTATTTGATCTTCCGGGTCATGCTGCTGCACTCGAAAATGTTCACTGACGCCGGATCGCGCAGCATTGGCGCGCTGAATCGAATCTCCTTCAATACGCGCTTCGTGTTGAAGACCCTCATGACGATGTTCCCGGGCACCGTGCTGCTGGTGTTCATCCTCACCCTGTGGATTAGTGCCAGCTGGCTTATGCGAGCCTGCGAGAGCTACCACGATCTGCTGCATGGCAACATACTCAACTCAATGTGGCTCATCGGCATCACCTTTCTGAGCATTGGCTACGGCGATATTGTGCCCAATACTTACTGCGGCCGCGCCATCTCCATCGCCACTGGCGTCATGGTGAGACTGAGACTCTGAAAATCCGCTGCTATCCGCCCCCTTAAAAATCTGGAAATCCGCTGCTATCCGCCCTCTTTAATATCTGGAAACCCGCTGCTATCCGCCCCTTAAAAATCCGGAAACCCATTACTATCCACCCCCTTAAAAATTCGGAAATCCGCTGCTATCCGCCCCCTTAAAAATCTGGAAATCCGCTGCTATCCGCCCTCTTTAATATCTGGAAACCCGCTGCTATCCGCCCCTTAAAAATCCGGAAACCCGCTGCTATCCGCCCCCTTAAAAATCAGGAAATCCGCTGCTATCCGCCCCCTTAAAAATTCGGAAATCCGCTGCTATCCGCCCCCTTAAAAATCAGGAAACCCGCTGCTATCCGCCCCCTTAAAAATCAGGAAATCCGCTGCTATCCGCCCTCTTGAATATCTGGAAACCCGCTGCTATCCGCCCCTTAAAAATCCGGAAACCCGCTGCTATCCGCCCCCTTAAAAATCAGGAAATCCGCTGCTATCCGCCCTCTTGAATATCTGGAAACCCGCTGCTATCCGCCCCTTAAAAATCCGGAAACCCGCTGCTATCCGCCCCCTTAAAAATCAGGAAATCCGCTGCTATCCGCCCTCTTGAATATCTGGAAACCCGCTGCTATCCTCCCTCTTGAAAATGCTTAAATCCGCTGCTATCTTGGTACATTTGCGAGTCGAATGTTCATCACCACCCACGTTCATCAGGTAATCGACTGCTTCTCTCCGCCTTCAATCGTCAAATAGCGATTGTCCCACAGATGACAGAAAGCAGGCGACAGGCTGGGCTGAGGTTAGCTAGGAATGGAGCTCGGCTGCATCTGTCTTTGATACGAATAGAGCTCTACTTGCTCAATTAACTTCCGGCAAGACAGACGTGGGGAAGAAGGACACAGGGAGATTAACGATCTGGATAATAAAGCGGCACGCACAGGCCTTCCTTTGCCGTCTCGCTTGGCCGAAGTAGCTATGAAAGTGGCCCTATGATGGACTGGGCGGTCAGGTCTATAGCGTCATTTGTCATTGTTCCCCGGATGAGAGCCGGCCTCTGAGCTCCTTCGCTTGCATGTCGGCATTTGATGCAGCCAGTTTTTTATCTAATTGCCTGGCAATTCTGACTTGCATGTATAGAGGTGGGCCAATCTATTCTATAGTAGGGCGGGGGCGTTTGTCCTGCACCACTGGGCAGTCAGAAAAGAATTTCCCCATTCTGGTGTAGATTTTAAAGCTTCGAATATTGAATTTTCATGCCCTGGCATTATGGGAACTGTACAATCTGAGAGACTGAGCAAGTTGTGATCTATGGGAACTGTACAATCTGAGAGACTGAGCAAGTTGTGATCTATGGGAACTGTACAATCTGAGAGACTGAGCAAGTTGTGATCTATGGGAACTGTACAATCTGAGAGACTGAGCAAGTTGTGATCTATGGGAACTGTACAATCTGAGAGAGTATCAGGAATATCTGCATGCCGAAGGTCTATAATACTTGTATTGAAATATTTAAACTGACTGAAGTGAAATATTAATAATTGATTTCTTAGAAAAAATCGAGAACCCATTTTTCAAGAATCCAGCCAATTGGACAGACGCACAAGAACTATTAGCATGTACTGCTCGAGAGAAAAAAAAGTCATCTGCCTTTGCTAGACCGCCTGCGCTCAAAGAGGGAGCAGTCAACCAGGGATTAAATTAATAGTACTGCCGACGTAGCGCTAGTTCGATAAGTCGAATTTTTGAAGAAAAAAGGGGAAGAAAAAAATGGGGGAGAACTTGAAGATCCTGAGAAGTGCACACGCTTTACGTAGTTCACAGGTCTCATTAGCAGAAGGTCTATAATCCTAAGGGTTAGACTCAATAGTAGTGAGACTAAGACCTACAGTATTAGTAGATATTGATGATGAGGGGCATTTATCAGTGACTGAGGACATCCCGGATTAAAAGTACATCACCAATTCGCGGTTAGATAGACTGCGATAGAAAAATTTTAGCCGTTGTTAGAAAAACAGAGAGAGTCTCTCGGATGCCAGGTAGCGGCAGCGGCGGCTCATTAGGCTTCGGCGAGCCGTGACATCGCGTGGGGTGGGGCAGCCGGCCGGGACAGCTGCCCCTGGGGCGGTGGCGCAAAGGGAGGGAGGTCACTGCAGCGTCTCTGCCTGTGCTTTCTAACAGCTCCGAGATCTACGACTTGTCCGGCATTGCCCAGGGAGTGAGGAGGTGATCGTATGGTAGGTACTCATCCGAGCTAGTTACAGGGTTGGATCAGTGCTGTTGACGGTTCGTGACTGACCGACTTCTGATTGTTGAGCGTGCTTGGCATAGAGACTCTGCCTGGTCTGTCTGTCTTAGAGTCTGCCTTTGTCTGCCTTTGTCTGCCTTTGTCTGCCTTTGTCTGCCTTTGTCTGCCTTTGTCTGCCTTTGTCTGCCTTTGTCTGCCTTTGTCTGCCTTTGTCTGCCTTTGTCTGCCTTTGTCTGCCTTTGTCCGCCTTTTTCTGCCTTTGTCTGCCTTTGTCTGCCTTTGTCTGCCTTTGTCTGCCTTTGTCTGCCTTTGTCTGCCTTTGTCTGCCTTTGTCTGCCTTTGTCTGCCTTAGTATCTGTCTTCGTGTCTGCCTGGTCTGTCTGCCTGGTCTGTCTGTCTGTCTGTCTGTCTGTCTGTCTGTCTGTCTGTCTGTCTGTCTGTCTGTCTGTCTGTCTGTCTGTCTGTCTGTCTGTCTGTCTGTCTGTCTGTCTGTCTGTCTGTCTGTCTGTCTGTCTGTCTGTCTGTCTGTCTGTCTGTCTGTCTGTCTGTCTGTCTGTCTGTCTGTCTGTCTGTCTGTCTGTCTGTCTGTCTGTCTGTCTGTCTGTCTGTCTGTCTGTCTGTCTGTCTGCCTATCTGTCCTATATATACAAGCCTATTTCTATTCAACGCGGTCTGACTGAGCAGCGCAAAGATGGCAAAGATTGTAATCAAGCACCGCTGGCTCTCTCTGAATGCCGGATCTAAGGCTGGGACAGACAAAGGGGAGAAAAATCCCCCCAGCGCCCGGCGTGGGTGGCCGGGAATAAACCGGCTTTGTCTCCGCCGTGAAGTTGAGGCGGGTGCTCGCCCAGGTCAGATCTGGCGCAGAGCAAAAGATTTCACAAAGCAAACGAGCGCTGAGGGCTATCAGATGTCTTCCATCCCACTTAATGGATAGCGGATAGGCCTGCGCAATACTAGTGCGCTTAACTATTATCGATCAAAGGCGAAATTAATTCACAACATACGACTAGTTGCTGTGTGTTATGCTAGCGAAGTAGGCCTATGACTGCGGCCTATTAAACGCAACGTGGCTAAATACTTCAGTAGCTCTTATTCAGTATTCAGATGCGTACTAACCGCGGCCGACTCTGCTCAACTTGGATTGCTGACCGGCGAGTAAATGAACCTCTGCCGTCAAAAGCCGAGTGTAAAATTAAAACTACAGTACGCATTGAAATTAGTTTAGGGTTCGGTTCGCTCGGAAGGTACTTGCATTCATCGCCTTTAATTTATTATTTTAAAAGATAAGTCGGCTTTGAATGATCAAAGCTCACGGAGGTCATTGGCTTATCAATTTATCATGCTAAGACCATGCAGCAGCCTTCAAACACTACTGCAGTGTTGTAGGGTTCCGAGTCTTCGTAGCTACGCGCGTATTTGACATTTTTAGGCTTGCTAATTCGCCTGAGCAGTGCAAATGATTTGCATCGACTTTGCATATTCTTTCCGTCTTTCTCATTTCTGCTCCCGTTCCAGTCCCGTTGCGCCACCAATTCTATTCCACCATTAATGTAGGCTAGATTAGCAATCCATTCTATTCCACCATTAATGTAGGCTAGATTAGCAATCCATTCTATTCCACCATTAATATAGGCTAGATTAGCAATCCATTCTATTCCACCATTAGTATAGGCTAGATTAGCAATCCATTCTATTCCATCATTAATGTAGGCTAGATTAGCAATCCATTCTATTCCACCATTAATATAGGCTAGATTAGCAATCCATTCTATTCCACCATTAATGTAGGCTAGATTAGCAATGAATTATATTCCTTTGTTAATGAAGGCTGGATTAGCTATGCATTCTATTCCTTTAGCCACTTTAAACAGGTTTACACTGGCTTCATCAACATGCTGGAAAGTGCTATTCTTGTTTGCTATATCGTACTTTTGCACCAAAATTTATCCTTTCAGCTCCATCATCCAGCTGCTGTCTCGTACTCACTTAAGCCTGTGGATCAAGACGGATGAAAATCTCTTATCTCAGGGTCATTGGTCCGCTATTGAAAGCTTAGCCCAAGAAAACATCTGCAAAGCTTAAGTTGTTAAGAAACTTGATTGATGAGAAAAATTTTATAGTATAGTCTCTTCTTGGACTGTAGAAGATTCACCATCCCTGATTGTATGGGTTGCATGTCAGGATGCTCTCATCGTGCTACGGCTTTGCAGCCAACAGTCTGATGGAGTATCAGTGTGTTCGGTCCAGTCTGAGCCCAGGAACTTTTGATTTTATCCTAATTTATTTCATCAAGCAAACCTGACATCCTGCGATATCTTTTTCTGAATTTCAATGTCTCACTCCGCCATTGCCCATGTGGAAGAGTAGAGCCAGCACCCCTCACTCCGCCATTGCCCATGTAGAAGAGCGGAGCCAGCACCCCTCACTCCGCCATTGCCCATATGGATGTGTGGAGCCAGCACCCCTCACTCCGCCATTGTCCATGTGGAAGAGTGGAGCCAGCACCCCTCACTCCGCCATTGCCCATATGGATGTGTGGAGCCAGCACCCCTCACTCCGCCATTGTCCATGTGGAAGAGTGGAGCCAGCACCCCTCACTCCGCCATTGTCCATGTGGAAGAGTGGAGCCAGCATCCCTCACTCCGTCGCTCCGCAGGGCTCCTGCTGCACTGCTCTGGTAGTTGCGGTCTTCGCCAGGAAGCTGGAGCTCACCAGAGCTGAGAAGCACGTGCACAACTTCATGATGGACACGGCGCTCACTAAACGGGTGAGTGCTTTAGTCAGAGTTTTCCTCAAACATTTTCTACTCGCACTTTATTCTGTCTCAAATTTGCCCGGAATTTAAGGAAATTAGGACACGTCAGGCGTCATGCGTTATGAATTATGAATGGCCATCGCGTATTAGCGGGCTGAACTGAGGCCGCGATAGTTGGCAATTTATGTTCGCGGCATACTTTCTTAGAAAGTGCGCACAGTGAGCGAGTTTTACCTATTTCCTTGGGCATCGATGAGACAAACCGACCCAATTTCCGCAGCAACTGCAGGATCTTTGGAGGCTGCGTTTTTATTGATGCTCAGATAGGTTGGGGAGCAGCGCTTATCTGATTGAGCATCCCGGGGAGGGGAATTCAAATTAGGTCGATTGCTCAGATCTGTCCCCTGCTCGCGACCTTCGAGCTCACCCTTGAGCTGGGATGCGACTGGTCAGCGCTTGAGATATGTGGTTTCTAAGAAATTCAGCTGGTCTATCTACCTATCTATCTACTCGTATCTATCTGTCTATCTATCTATCTATCTATCTATCTATCTATCTATCTATCTATCTATCTATCTATCTATCTATCTATCTATCTATCTATCTATCTATCTATCTATCTATCTATCTATCTATCTATCTATCTATCTATCTATCTATCTATCTATCTATCTATCTATCTATCTATCTATCTATCTATCTATCTATCTATCTATCTATCTATCTATCTATCTATCTATCTATCTATCTATCTATCTATCTATCTATCTATCTATCTATCTATCTATCTATCTATCTATCTATCTATCTATCTATCTATCTATCTATCTATCTATCTATCTATCTATCTATCTATCTATCTATCTATCTATCTATCTATCTATCTATCTATCTATCTATCTATCTATCTATCTATCTATCTATCTATCTATCTATCTATCTATCTATCTATCTATCTATCTATCTATCTATCTATCTATCTATCTATCTATCTATCAATCTATCTATCAATCTATTTTTTGCTTTTTTAACCCAAAGTACGACTTTCATTTTAGATTTTTTTCATTTTAGTCTCCTATATTCCTTTTAGCATTTGTGCGCCAGATTTCTATCACGCTTGACCGGTTTTTCGCTCACCAGGACTCAACTCTGTCCACTCACGGAGGCCTCATCAGTTGGCCTGTCTGGGTGGGCCTTGACCCCCCCTCCCCTGCCCCCCCCCAGCTTGGCCGGCAATTCTGAGTTGAGTTGAGCCCGAGAGAGAGTCGCGTCAGAGAGTGGGATCTGGGCGGCAGCCATCAAAGGAGAAGTAGAATGCTATAGAGGCTCGGGAAATAAAAGTGTGGCTTGGGCATTTTCCGGCAGAGAATGCAAGTACCGAGGGCTTTGCTAGCGAACGCTCTCGAGCTTCACTGGAGGTCTTTAAACTAGTCGCACAGGGCTGTAAAATGATTTCCATACTTCCTTTTTTCAGCTGAAAAACTCCGCCGCAAATGTGCTGCGCGAAACCTGGCTGATCTACAAGTACACCAAACTGGTGAAACGGGTGAACCCTGGAAAGGTGCGAACCCACCAGCGCAAATTCTTACAGGCTATTCACAGGTGGGCGAAGTTGATTTATTTTTATTTGCTGTACTAACATATGGGACAGCTAGTGTGCCACTTTCCATAGTTCACGCTCATTGTCCTCAGTAGTTCACTCTCATTATCCATAGCAGTTCACTCTCATTGTCCATAGCAGTTCACTCTCATTGTCTGCAGTAGTTCACTCTCATTGTCTGCAGTAGTTCACTCTCATTGTCTGCAGTAGTTCACTCTCATTGTCCATAGTAGTTCACTCTCATTGTCTGCAGTAGTTCACTCTCATTGTCCATAGTAGTTCACTCTCATTGTCCATAGTAGGTCACTATCATTTTCCAAGGTAGTTCACTCTCATTGTCCATAGTAGTTCGCTCTTATTGTCTGCAGTAGTTCACTCTCTGTCCGCAGTAGTTCACTCTCATTGTCCATAGTAGTTCACTCTCTGTCCGCAGTAGTTCGCTCTCATTGTCTGCAGTAGTTCACTCTCATTGTCCATAGTAGTTCACTCTCATTGTCCATAGCAGTTCACTCTCATTGTCTGCAGTAGTTCACTCTCATTGTCCGCAGTAGTTTACTCTCATTGTCCATAGTAGTTCACTCTCATTGTCCATAGTAGTTCACTTTCATTTTCCATAGTAGTTCACCTTCATCGTTCTCGGTAGTTCACTCTCATTGTCCTCAGTAGTTCACCTTCATTGTTCTCGGTAGTTCACTCTCATTGTCCATAGTAGTTCACTCTCATTTTCCATAGTAGTTCACCTTCATTGTCCTCAGTAGTTCACTTTACCTGTTCTGAGCAGTTCCATATGCGTAAGTTCTCTCATTTTGCCTACCTCTACCACAATAATTCATATTTCCAGCCTTCGCAAAGTAAAGCGAGACCAAAGAAAACTCACCGACAATGCGAACTCCATTGTGGACCTGGCCAAGGTGAGCACACGCTTCTGAGTGGCCGTTCATTCTGCTTACTTTTTTTACGGTGTCTACCAGAACTGTTTAGTAAAAAAACTTCACCTAATTAATTGACTGCACCGGCTGCTTGTAAACCCCGCTATTTAGAAGTGCATGATGTACTTATTTGTTTACTAGCAAATTCGCTTGAAAACCAATTCTTTGCAAACATTTTACTGACACCTCTCACCGACACATCTCACCTTTACTTCTCACCGACACATCTCACCTTTACTTCTCACCGACACATCTCACCTTTACTTCTGACCGACGCATCTCACCTTTACTTCTCACCGACACATCTCACCTTTACTTCTCACCGACACATCTCACCTTTACTTCTCACCGACACATCTCACCTTTACTTCTCACCGACACATCTCACCTTTACTTCTCACCGACACATCTCACCTTTACTTCTCACCGACACATCTCACCGACACATCTCACCGACACATCTCACCGACACATCTCACCGACACATCTCACCGACACATCTCAACGACACATCTCACCGACACATCTCACCGACACATCTCACCGACACATCTCACCGACACATCTCACCGACACATCTCACCGACACATCTCACCGACACATCTCACCGACACATCTCAACGACACATCTTACCAACGAAATCCTGCCCGCCGCAATAAGAGCCCATGCTATCGTTGCTTAGCTTTCGTCATTTCAGTGGACGTCTGTCGAGCAGGTGAGATTGGATGTTGTTAATCAAACAAATTTGTGTTTTTTTTCCGTTTTGATCATTTCTGCATCTGTTTCAAATTCGTACGTACAAGCATTTTGATGCATAAAAACTTTATACTTTTTTGTTTTTACTTTCGAACCTTCTAGTCAGTTGGTTGTGTGTTTTGACAGTGGATGTTGATCATTACGAGTGGATATCACAACATTTTATCGTTATCTTTCATAAGTTCTCATAAGAGCTCATGTGTAGCTTCGTTATCGGGACTCTTACAGGAAGGTGCAACCTGTTTTTCTAATACTAATCCTCATTATCCCACAACAATAACTACCGCTATTATCAGACTCAGACCGACATCTTCACCATTGTGCAAGCCAGCCACCAAGACCTGGAGTGCTTCCGGCAGCGGATGGACAAGGTTGAGGACTTCCTACTCTCCATTCAGGTATTATGGCCATCGGGACATGGGGACGGGATGGGGAATCGAGATAGGGAATCGGGATGGGGAATCGGGATGGGGAATCGGGATGGGGAATCGGGATGGGGAATCGGGATGGGGAATCGGGATGGGGAATCGGGATGGGGAATCGGGATGGGGAATCGGGATGGGGAATCGGGATGGGGAATCGGGATGGGGAATCGGGATGGGGAATCGGGATGGGGAATCGGGATGAGGAATCGAGATAGGGAATCGGGATGGGGAATCGAGATAGGGAATCGGGATGGGGAATCGGGATGGGGAATCGGGATGGGGAATCGGGATGGGGAATCGGGATGGGGAATCGGGGTGGGGAATCGGGATGGGATTGGGCTGATAATTGGGACCATTCTTTCAGATTTATTTGCTTTTAAACGACTAAAATGGGGGAACATTTCGCATTTATTAGGTAAATAGTTGCACAGTCTGCGTTTTCATTTTCTGCTGAAAGGCCGTCCATTAAGAAGCTGGAAAAGGAATTCTGCTACATCTCCTGCCTCCCATTGGAACTGATAATTCTATGCTTGAAGCAAAACAGCCTGTCCGGAGGGGGCGGCAGTTGCTTGCTGTTTATACGGTGGGTCCCGCGTGTCAGCTGCCCTCGAATCCCCTCTCGCTTTTGGCTTATCTCCACCCTCCCACCTTATCTCTCGGCTCTGACGCAGAAGTCACTTTCCAAGAAACGCTTCGGGTCCGACGGACGACGGCACAGTTGTTGGAAAGAATTGAGTGGACACTTTTGATTGATAGGTTCAACATTGTAAATAATATAGTTTTAGCTATACCATCATAAGTTAAGCTAAACTCGCTAAAATTATTGAAACTTTGTTGCTCAATGTGTCGTTTGTAGGGCACATTGACATAATTGTAACCTTTTTAACCCTTTATCTTTCCTCATATTCAGAATTGCTAAGACGGTCAATTGTCTGAAGGGGGAATTGCTCAGATGGTCAATTGTCTGAAGGGGAATTGCTCAGATGGTCAATTGTCTGAAGGGGAATTGCTCAGACGGTCAATTTTCTGAAGGGGAATTGCTCAGATGGTCAATTTTTTGAAGGGGGAATTGCTCAGATGGTCAATTGTCTGAAGGGGAATTGCTCAGACGATCAATTGTCTGAAGGGGGAATTGCTCAGACAATTGATCGGGAATATCCACGGGAGGGTTGCGGCCACGCTGGCATCGCAGCTGATGTTTCTTAACTCGCACTTCCCCATCCCGCAGCAGCAGCTGATTTCCCTGCCTCGACTACTTCGGGATGGCGGCGGCGTCGGAGGCAGCGGCGGCTTTAGCGGCAGCGGCGGCGGTCCTGGAGGCTCAGGACGGAGACAGCCTCATCTGCCTGGCCAGTTTCTGCAGCAGCAGAGAAGCTGCGCTCCCCCTTAGCTGCATCGGAACTTTTTGAGGTCGAGTTTTAAAATAAATAATCTGCAGAAACCAATGCTGTGGAAGGAATTTATTTTGCTTTGACATTTGGCTTAGCATTCCACGCGAAATCTTTCTGGTCGACTTGTCCATCGGTACCAACTTAAATAATGTACATTGGCGCTTCTGTTTTTCTAACCCCTCGGCGACCGCTGATTGGTTGAAACTGTTAACTGGGCGGAGCCAATCAAATGTGAGCTGTGGTCCTGTATGCTAACGTCGTTGTGTTCAATTTTTTTCTTCTAAAGCTACTCACAATGATCCCAGTGAGCAGGTTCGCTATTTCTCTCTCAATTACACCGCTACTCATACTATCTGCTTCGATGTAAATTGAATTGCTAATATTTTTAACACAGAAGCACAAGCACCTTAATTATTTAATCTCACTCTTAGCCAACCAGGCGCAAAGCATTGTCAGTCATGCGGTGCTGCTGCAATCTCTGTATATAAACACCAATCGTTGCTAGCTTTTATTGCTAAGAAAAGTTTCATTGGGTATCAGCTAAAATTAGTGGATTTTTTCTGTCCACATTCACGTTACTAGTAAAAGTTGTTTGCACAGACTGAGGCCATAACATTCCACTTCACTGTCTCTTTACCGTTCCCGTGTTTTATTCGATGGCTTCGGTACTTTCTGTTTAATGTCTCCTACTTCAGGTTGCTATTTAAGCCATTTAGAAAAAGACAAAAAACTGCCTGAGTTCACGTTCAGTGGACCCGTAGCTACTGCACGATCAGTGGACCCGTAGCTACTGCACGATCAGTGGACCCGTAGCTACTGCACGTTCAGTGGACCCGTAGCTACTTCACGTACAGTGAGTGGACTCGTAGCTACTGCACGTTCAGTGAACCCGTAGCTACTGCACGTTCAGTGGACTCGTAGCTACTGCACGTTCAGTGGACTCGTAGCTACTGCACGTTCAGTGGACCCGTAGCTACTGCACGTTCAGTAGACCCAGTCTCCTGCACAATAAGCCCACTGATTTCTCTATTATGACTTGGACTCAATGCCTCAAAATGCGCTCAGTTTCTGTATTCTGTTAACAGAAAATCTTGCCTCAACGCCTGATGAAAAATTCAATTCAAGAAATTTCAATATGCAAAGTAATTTAATTTATAATAATTTAAAATTCTGTGTTGCAGCAGAAGCGCCGTGCAAATTAATATTCTTTGCATTCGTAAACAGATTTTGGCACAGTGGTGTCTTGCATCTATCAGCTCTGAATAAAAGTGCAAGACAAAGTATATAATATTTTGTCATCCAAATTTCAACGAGTCGGTTAAAATTTTAATTAAAACATTGTAGAATTTAAACAATCAGTCAATTATAGGAGCAAAATTGAATGCATTGCTTGTTACTTGATTTATATTGAATATATCCAGCTCTTTTGTCACCGTGAGCTGATAAAACACATAGGATTGAAAAAATGGAGATTAAAATGGACCGAAAAAAGTATAGAGGACTGAGGGTGATTGTGAGGGGTTGAGGGTGATGGTGAGAGGGCTAAGGGTGATGGTGAGGGGTTGAGAGTGATGGTGAGAGGGCTAAGGGTGATGGTGAGGGGTTGAGAGTGATGGTGAGAGGGCTAAGGGTGATGGTGAGGGGTTGAGGGTGATGGTGAGAGGGCTAAGGGTGATGGTGAGGGGTTGAGGGTGATGGTGAGAGGGCTAAGGGTGATGGTGAGGGGTTGAGGGTGATGGTGAGAGGGCTAAGGGTGATGGTGAGGGGTTGAGGGTGATGGTGAGGGGTTGAGGGTGATGGTGAGGGGTTGAGGGTGATGGTGAGGGGTTAGGGTGATGGTGAGGGATTGAGGGTGATGGTGAGGGGTTGCGGGTGATGGTGATGGGTTTGAGGGTGATGATGAGGGGTTGCGGGTGATGGTGATGGGTTTGAGGGTGATGATGAGGGGTTGCGGGTGATGGTGATGGGTTTGAGGGTGATGGTGAGGGGTTAGGGTGATGGTGAGGGGTTTGAGGGTGATGGTGATGGGTTTGAGGGTGATGGTGAGGGGTTAGAGTGATGGTGAGGGGTTAGGGTGATGGTGAGGGGTTTGAGGGTGATGGTGATGGGTTTGAGGGTGATGGTGAGGGGTTTGAGGGTGATGGTGATGGGTTTGAGGGTGATGGTGAGGGGTTAGAGTGATGGTGAGGGGTTTGAGGGTGATGGTGAGGGGCTGAGGGTGATGGTGAGGGGCTGAGGGTAACGGTGACTAAATTAAAAAAACCGGCTACTCCATTGCTACTTCCAGTAGTATCAACATTGATTTATCAAGATAATTAAATGTGCAATAATGAACTACAGAAGTCGCTCAAAAGTCAGTAGAATGAGCGCGGCAGGAGTGATAGTCAATCCGTTGCCTACAGAGTGAGCTGAGGCCTAGGATAAACAAAAGTGGCTGACAAAATAATGCAGAGCAGAAAGTCGCGATGATGACTAGCATCTCATTACTTAGCCTCTCAGTCTAACACAGCAGCCAGATCAGGCGATCTGGTTCAACTGCACTCCCCCAGGTATTAAGAGCGGAGTACAGCTCAGGACTCGTCTGACAGGCAGACCGAAAATCCAATGCATCAAAAAACTCCATTGATCCCCGGGGCCAGGCCTGGGATTTTGTTGGGTGTGGCAGGGCTGCTATGAAATATGAAATGGCAAGGTGATAAAATAGAAATCACAGAGTAGAGTGGGGAGGGGAGCTTCGGCTCGCTGCACAGCAATAATGCCCCGCTCCCAGTAGGCTGCAGAGGGGAGGGGTTACACACTAGCACAAACAGCACACTTCAGGTGCCAAGCGGGGGGGACAAATTCGTGTGTGTGTGTGTGTGTGCTCACCTTCCGCTGACACGGCCGCACTGTCCCCGCCGCCAATTCAATTCAATTGCAAAACAGGGAGAGAAAAATGAGGCAGGCGGTGAAAAAGAAAGATTTTTTTAGAAACGCCAGCGACTCGCCAACGGCATTGCCAGGCGCTTTGCAAATGCGGCGCCTGCCGACACCCTGCATGTTGCCAACCCGCCCTCCCCATCTCTGGGCTTACCTTTTTAAGCCCCTGTGTGTTTGTATAGTTGCACAAGGACTCCTTGCTCTCATATTCAGCCAGTTTCTGGTCCAACCTGTCCCTGTCTCTGGGACAACAATTAGCGCCAGCAGTAGCAGCGGGGGCTCTCGCCAGATCGCGGTGGAACTCCGGCGCTGCTTATTTACACACCTGATCGGCCATCAATGTGCTCAGCGGGTCGTGCCCCTCTTCAGAGACCTCTGCCGGCACCCACCACTCTTCGCCCCGCCTTCCTTCCGCCGCTTCCCCGGCTGACACAGAGCGGTTGACAGGCAAAGGACAGGGACTGGGGAAAAGAGGAATTGAAAGAAAAAAACACTTAAAAAAAACACGGAATTCACATGACAGATTCTGTAGTTGTAGTTGTAGTTGTATTTGTAGTAGTAGTAGTAGTAGTAATGGTAGTAGTAGTATTAGTAGTAGTAGTTTAGTAGTAGTAGTAGTAGTAATGGTAGTAGTAGTATTAGTAGTAGTAGTTTAGTAGTAGTAGTAGTAGTAGTAGTAGTAGTAGTAGTAGTAGTAGTAGTAGTAGTAGTAGTAGTAGTAGTAGTAGTAGTAGTAGTAGTAGTAGTAGTAGTAGTAGTAGTAGTAGTAGTAGTAGTAGTAGTAGTAGTAGTAGTAGTAGTAGTAGTAGTAGTAGTAGTAGTAGTAGTAGTAGTAGTAGTAGTAGTAGTAGTAGTAGTAGTAGTAGTAGTAGTAGTAGTAGTAGTAGTAGTAGTAGTAGTAGTAGTAGTAGTAGTAGTAGTAGTAGTAGTAGTAGTAGTAGTAGTAGTAGTAGTAGTAGTAGTAGTAGTAGTAGTAGTAGTAGTAGTAGTAGTAGTAGTAGTAGTAGTAGTAGTAGTAGTAGTAGTAGTAGTAGTAGTAGTTGTTGTTGTTTTGTAGCTGCTGTGTATTTACAGTCTACCGTTGACAATGTCTATAGCTGAGGCTGCGCGATTGCCGCAGCACAAAATGGCTCATCCAGAGTAATACCCTATGGGAGAAACAATAGGACAGCTAGGTAAGCCGTGGTAGAGACTTAATAATTAGCAATCTATCGCCCTAATCAATAAATGATGACCGGGAGCCTCAGTTGGCACACTCAGCAGAATTGACTTTTCAATCTATTCGAATGCGAGGCGGCTATTTATAATTAACGAATTAATCAAACACTGCTGCCCCCTCCCAGCGGTCCATCGCTTTGAAATGAAGTCGCTCTGTCCCTGCGGGACGTGCTAGGAGAGACGGACTACTGCTACTAATTGGTCTGACCTGAGCTAGTAGGATGTATCAGAATTCACAACTGAGAAGAAGGCGCCTCGTGTTTGATTGCGGAGAGTAACTTTTTTGCTTCACCTTGGCGCCTCGAAAATTTGCGACAGCCGGCTTGGCTGGGAGCAGGAGACACGCCGTTAATTAAGGCTGCCCGCGCCTACGGCTCTTCCACCTTCAAGGGGGGGCGGTTGAGTATTGGGGAAATCCCAAAGAGGAACTTTACTATAGAGACGTAGCTGTGTACAATCGCAAAGTTAGTAATGTTAACCGTGGTAGTAGTCACAGGAGGCTGCGGGCACCCTGCGCAACGCATCGTCCTACAACCAGCGCTGAGGCAGTTCAGCCCATTCCGCTGGCTCCTGAGCACATGCAGTCATGCACACGCTCACACAGGATGTACAACAGCTCCGACTATCTAATCCTGCCAGGCATGTACACTCTCTGTGGCCCCTATGGCTGTGATATCGGGCAAAAGAAGTAATTAAAACAATCAGTCTGCACAATTTCAAAACTTCCCGATTACAGCGATGAATTTACACGCTTTTGAAGATTGCCGGCGCAAGTTATTTATTTAATAATGGAGCTAAACAATAATTAACTAACGCTATAAGTAATAATAATTGATAGTCCATCGGAGGCCGCATCAAAGATCTGCAGTTGAGTTGCAATTACAAAGAAAAAATATTGACTATCTATCTATCTATATATCTATCTATATATCTATCTATCTATCTATCTATCTATCTATATATCTATCTATCTATCTATCTATCTATCTATCTATCTATCTATCTATCTATCTATCTATCTATCTATCTATCTATCTATCTATCTATCTATCTATCTATCTATCTATCTATCTATCTATCTATCTATCTATCTATCTATCTATCTATCTATCTATCTATCTATCTATCTATCTATCTATCTATCTATCTATCTATCTATCTATCTATCTATCTATCTATCTATCTATCTATCTATCTATCTATCTATCTATCTATCTATCTATCTATCTATCTATCTATCTATCTATCTATCTATCTATCTATCTATCTATCTATCTATCTATCTATCTATCTATCTATCTATCTATCTATCTATCTATCTATCTATCTATCTATCTATCTATCTATCTATCTATCTATCTATCTATCTATATAGATGCCTATCTGTTTCTTTCAGTTCATCAGTTTCTTTTATTTCCATTTCACCTTTCTTATCAAGCCCATCTCACTTATCCATCTTAGAGCCAGAGACAGGCTAATGTGCACCTGATCGGATATTCGAACTCGGACACTCAAGTGAAAAGATCAATTTGCAGAGCAACTGGAGCACAGGGCTGCCTCATCGCAGATTGGGATGAATTCCCTCATATCAGTGTTCCTCTCGCAGTTGGCAATAACTGTAGCCCCCCCCCCCCAAGAACAACAGTGAGAAATTAATGGACTGCGACGAAAATAAAAATCCGCGAGCGAAAAATAAAAGGTTTCAGAATCCGCACCTCCCCCGCCCCTCACTCAGCAAAACCAATTTGGCTTCCCAGCCGCCGATCGAAGCAGATGAGGAAGGGATGCTGGATGGGGAGAGAAATCGCGAACCTTTCCCTGATTGTTTTCCCATCTTGCTCGAGTGTCCCCTGACGGGAGCGAGAGCGTAAGAGAGTAAGGGAGGGGGACTGGGTGAGGGTGCGTGAGGATTTCTGAATTGAGCTCTGCTTTGCAGAAGCAGAAAATGCAGGCTGCACTTGCTGAGGACTCGGCCGGTGCCAGAGGGTCTTCTCTGCCAGCTCGCCAACCTGCTCTAATCTGTCTAATGCTCGCTGGTTTAAGTCCTGGGTTTAGCCTGAGTTGCAGGAATCAGTATCTAAGGGGATGAAAATTCTGCTGACTTCTCAGAACAGTCGTAACCGGAGTGATGAAGCCGAGCTGCTCTCACCGCTCATCATCAACGGAGATCACCCATGATCAGCATTCTATATTCAGTGTGCTCATGATCAGCATTCTATATTCAGTGTGCTCATGATCAGCATTCCATATTCAGTGTGCTCATGATCAGCATTCCATATTCAGTGTGCTCATGATCAGCATTCCATATTCAGTGTGCTCATGATCAGCATTCCATATTCAGTGTGCTCATGATCAGCATTTTATATTCAGTGTGCTCATGATCAGCATTCCATATTCAGTGTGCTCATGATCAGCATTCTATATTCAGTGTGCTCATGATCAGCATTCCATATTCAGTGTGCTCATGATCAGCATTCCATATTCAGTGTGCTCATGATCAGCATTCTATATTCAGTGTGCTCATGATCAGCATTCCATATTCAGTGTGCTCATGATCAGCATTCCATATTCAGTGTGCTCATGATCAGCATTCCATATTCAGTGTGCTCATGATCAGCATTTTATATTCAGTGTGCTCATGATCAGCATTCCATATTCAGTGTGCTCCTGATCAGCATTTTATATTCAGTGTGCTCATGATCAGCATTCCATATTCAGTGTGCTCATGATCAGCATTCCATATTCAGTGTGCTCATGATCAGCATTCTATATTCAGTGTGCTCATGATCAGCATTCTATATTCAGTGTGCTCATGATCAGCATTCCATATTCAGTGTGCTCATGATCAGCATTCCATATTATTTTATGCTTGTTATGTTTGTGGTTGAAAGAATAGAATGGATTGCTAATCTAAGTCGGTATGGTTGAAGGAATAGAATGAAGGCTGATAAGACTAATGTAATATTTGGAAGCAATTGTAAGTTAGATTTTCCTTCTGAATCTAGTTTACTAATTCGACAGGCTGAATTTAGAATAAATATTTGCATTCTTTCAAAAAAACACAATTGAGCCATTAAAACTTGAAGCATCGATCAGCGCTTTCTCTTCCATACCAAAGTCAATTGGAATGCCATTCAAGTGGATAATTCTTATTCTCTCGCCATTCGCTCAGGCAGTCAGTATCAAGATATCAGTTTGCATAGAGGACCTCAGGCTCTCTCGCTGGCTCCTAACCTTCAGCCGGAGGAATTCAACATGCGGCATGCAAATTGAGGCGAAATACTGCTCTAGCCTTGGATAGCTTGGGCTGATTTAGAATAGGAAAGAGGACCATGGGCAAACAGATTATCTCCACATGGTCGCGCCCCCTCCCCTGTCCCACTGACATGCTCTCCGGGGCGTGATCTCTGTCCCGCACCACCCCGCAGCCCTACGGAGCGGCTGGAAGCTGCTGAACCCCCCCCCCCATCATCCGACCTTTATGGCCCGCTGGGAGCCTGGAGAGACGCGCTTTCATGCCCCACTTGTCAGCCCCCCCCCGGCCCACCCCACCCGCCAGTGAGGGGATGGGTCAGAGGTGGGCAAAGTGAGGCATCACCAAAAGCCCATTTGGCTTTTCATCCCTCTGATCCCTTGATCCGCTCGAGTGCAAACTCGGCCGATTCCCCATTCCAGTTTCTTAGAAATGCGCCTGCCCCACAGCCGGCGGGCTGGGCTAACTTTCAGCGCATGGGCTGCAATAGGCACAATAGGCATGGCTGACTAAACTAACAAATCAGGATGCATGAGAAAAAACAAATAACTCTTCGATACGCAAAAGTCTGGGAATACTAGTGAGAGAAGTGAGCATTAAATACAATTAGGCTGCTCGGCGCACATATTCTCAATCAAACCGTGGCCTCGCTGAACTCAAAGTCCATCGCTTCATCTCCGTAGCGACGCTGCGGCGATCGAAAGGTGCTGAGCGTCGCGCAGGAGCCTCCGGGCTGGGCGCCAGACGCTGCCGACGCTGCCGCAGCCGCCGCCGCTGCGCTGACGCCGCCACAGAAGCTGCCGCAGTGTCTGGGCATCGTCAGAGTCTGTCGTAGTGGCCGGTGCATCGGACAGTGGCTGCTGCGCTGTCGGCTTGCTGCGAATCCACCGTACTGACTCCACGGGTTCTCATTGACGCCGCTCTCGTCCTCGTCCTGCTTGAAGCTGTCGACGATGCCCGCGGAGGCGGACAGCAGGCGGCGCGGGCTGGCGCAGGCCGAGTGCGACGAGGAATCCACCACGGCTCTGGCGGCTGCATCGGCAGCAGCGGCCACCCCATTGGCTGCGCACAGCGGCATCCGGTAGAACAGCTCGCGCCAGAAGCCGCGCCGGCCGTAGCGCAGAGCAACAGCGCGGGCTGCTGCGGCGCGTCCGCCGACGCCCAACAGGCCGGGCGGGAGCCGGTGAACACCGGGGAACAGGATGTGCACCAGGCGGCAGGCGCGGCGAGGTCGGGCTCGCGCGGCCAGGAAGTGAACAGCCAGCTGGTAGTCTGTGCAGGAATCCACGCTGGCTAAGAAGCTGTCGGTGACCACCGCCAGGACGCGCTTGCTGGACTCCACGGCGTGCCAGACGGCCGGGTAGGCGGGGACGCCGGGCAGCCGGGTGCGGTCGTGGGTGCACAGGGCGTAGGGCCGCGGCCGGCGGCGCAGCTTCTCTACTAGCACGGCGGCTACCCAGTCCGCATCGTCTGGGTGGAACATGATAAACGCGTCGCAGGATTTGGCTTCGCCGGCGCACTCGTCCCTGTCGAAGGGGTGCAGGCCGCAGCTGGCGAACAGGCTGACCCGGCCGCAGAAGGCGGCCAAGAGGGCCATGGTAGCCAGGGCCAGGGCGGCGCTGATGGCGGACGAGCTGAGGGCCAGCCGGTCGTAGCCCCGGTTTGCCGGCCGCGGCTCCGGTAGGTCGCACAGGACGGCGGAGCTCAGCGACAGCAGGGATCGGTCGCGCAGGCGCGGCGGCTCGGCGCAGCGCACATCGTCAGGCGCCAGTAGCGTGTGGCGCAGGGCGCGCAGCCAGCCGGGCAGCCAGCTGGAGTTGCAGCCGCAGTGCCAGGGGTTTCTGTCCAGGCGGAGCCGGCGAAGCCGAGGAAACGACGTCCTGGCTAGTTCCGGGTCAAGCCGGGTGAGCAGATTGTGATGCAGCATGAGCTCTTCCAGGCTCTGCAGCTTGGCCAGGTAGCGGGCCGGCAGATCCTCGAGTCCGGTGCCGCTCAGGTCGAGACTGACGGCCTCGCGGAAGACCTTCGGCATGCCGGGCAGGCCGCGGCTGGCCAGTCGGCCGCCGCTGAAGTTGAACCGGTAGGCGTAGCCGCCGCTGACCGGGAGGGGCGGCAGCTCCCGCCAGTGCGGCAGACGGTCAAGCGTCACTCCGCGACAGTCAACAGACAGCGCCTGGCGCCACGGCTCTTCGGTGCAGCGGCAGCGCCCGGCGGCCGAGTCAAGGCAGGGCTGGCGCTGGCAGACGAGCTCCGCGGGCGCCAGGCCGGGCCGGAACTTGGCGCCAACCAGTGGACGACGGCCGCGCAACTCGGCGGGCTCGGCGCATTCGGGCAGCGCGGCTGAGCTTTCCAGCAGTGCGGCCAGCGGGGAGGTGCGCCCGCCGTCGGGATAGAGAAGCCGGAAGTCTTCGCAGTCGCAGTGCAGGGGATTTCCGGCCAGGCTGCTGATCAGTGGTCGCCAGTTTTCTGCCCGAGCCGGCGGCTGATTGTCGAGCAGGTGCCAGCCGCTGAGCAGGACGCCGAGGTGGCGGATGCCGTTGCCAACCAGGCTGATGTTGAGCCCAGCATCCGCCAGACGGCCCAGCATATAGGCCGGCCACCGCCGCTCAGCCGTGAACTGGCGCACCTGGTTGTGGTCGAGCAGCAGCCGCAGGCTCCGCCTGACGCCCGGCCGGTGTCCGGCCCGCTCAGCCAGCAGCAGAGGCCAGTCCGTCAGCTCGTCCAGCAGGTTGTGGCTGAGGTCAATCCGCGTCAGCTGATTGGCGGCGCTGCCAAACGCCGCCGCCGAGATGTTGGCCAGCCGGTTGCGCGCCAAGCTGAGCCGGCGCAGTCGAGGCGCCGCCAGCGACCCGTCGGCGAGGCTGTCGATTCTGTTGGCGTCGAGGACGAGGTCGCGCAGCTCGGCGAATCCGGCGAAGGCGCCGGCTGGCAGGCCTGTGACGTCGTTGCGGCTCAAGTTGAGGTAGATGAGGCGCGGCAGGCCGGACAGCTTGCTGAGCAGCCGGACAGCCGAGCGCACCCGGCGGATGATCAGCACATTGAGGTCGCCGCCAGCCAGGCAGTTCGTCAGAGGTGTCAGAGCGCCAGCGTCGGCAGCAAAAGCGCAGTCGAGCTCCAGATGGTGCTGGGCGAATGCGTAGCGGAAGCTGCAGACCGGACAGGCGGCCGGACAGAGCCGCCGGCAGTCGTCCAGGCCGCTGATCCTCCTGCAGAGCAGAGCAGCGGCCAGAAGCAGCAGCAGTGCGGAGGCCCTCGCACAGTGCATCTCTCAGAGCCGAGGCCTGCAGTCTAAGTTCCCATAGCCGCAAAGCCGCCAGACTGTCGCTTAGAGGTTGACGCGAGCGCATTTTTATAGAAATTTGACTGATCCGACAACTGCTAGCTCCGCGGCCACTGATTCCCATTGGCTGGCATCGGAGAGCGCAGAGCTGGGCCGACCGCCTCAAATCCCCTCTCCACAGTCCTCATTTTGTTTATCAGTTTGGCATGCCCGCTCCCGGCCCTCAATCATCAATTTTGAAGACTAAAATGACTGACTGGCTGGAGATGGCCTGACCAACAGCTGGGCATCTGCTCCCACACTTGTGTAAGAGCGTACAACCTCACCTGCGCGTGCGAAAACGCTGAGAGAGAGGGGGGATGGGCATTAGAAGAGTGAAGTATATCTACTGTTCATTGCCGGCCATACAAGCTTTGTAAAGCACTAACCGCTATCAATTATGCAACTACCTCTGGGGGTCCCTGAGGCCCTGCACAGTCTGCTTACTGACGCACACTGTCCCCACTTTACAACACAGTTGCCTGCCAAATTTGGAGTAAGCCAGCTGCCCCATTGCACCATTGCCCATTCCAATGCACTTTGATGCAGCGGGTCCCTAAGTGATTCTGAAATATTTTATGCTCTGGAAAATGATTTTAAATCCTTTTCGACTTTCTGTGCCTCTTTTTGGCCATCTTATGGGAGATTGTCTCGCTTATCAACAACTCACTCTCGCTTCTGCACCTTTTATCGATCCCAATCCTCCCCTTGCCACTTCCGCTGCCCACTAATCTTTAATCTCGATAATATCAACTCCTCAACAATTGCTTGAGCACCCTAGACACCCCACTTAACAAGGTGTGTCAGTTAAGATCTTCCAATTCCACTTTCAGAGTGTTTCAGCCCTGGCGTGCTTCATTCTGATAACAGATGCGGGCTATTTGATCCATGCGAAGGGGAAGACAGAGGGAAGGGATCGCAGAAATAGGTTTGCAGACCCCAGAGAGTTGGCCGCCCCAGGTACTGGAATTGAAAGTTTTTAAGGCCGGCACAGCGGCATACAGACACTGTATTTAAGGCTTAGGGAATGCAAGCGTATCGGAGGCTCAAATTTCTCACTGCGTGGCGCAGTTTTATCCACACACAACTTGGCGCCCAATGACAGATACAATTCCCCCCCCCCCTGAATGCTACACGGACTCAGCAGTGCACCTCCCACGGTGGGGAGCAGGGAGACAGACAAGGGAAGAACTCCGCTTTATCGACTGTCCCACAAGGGAGGGGACCGCGTGGGTTTGGGAATTGGAGCAGAAATCGACTCAGCAGCAGCATTAACTCTCACTCTCGACGATTACACCTTTTTACAATATCCTCACTGTGTCCCCGTTTCCCTTATAAAAGTTGAGGGATTTTTGGTCAATACTGCAGCCGGTGCAGCTAACGCTGCAGTTTGGGACTCTGCTTCACCTGATGCAAATACGAGTATATCGTATTATTTTATCGCGTCCAAGTTATAGGGTGATAAAGCGAGGCTTCTCCGGTACAGATGTACCTCAGGTGCTTCTCCGCTACAGATGTACCTCAGGTGCTTCTCCGCTACAGATTAACCTCAGGTGCTTCTCAGCTACAGATTAACCTCAGGTGCTTCTCCGCTACAGATGTACCTCAGGTGCTTCTCCGCTACAGATGTACCTCAGGTGCTTCTCCGCTACAGATGTACCTCAGGTGCTTCTCCGCTACAGATTAACCTCAGGTGCTTCTCAGCTACAGATTAACCTCAGGTGCTTCTCCGCTACAGATGTACCTCAGGTGCTTCTCAGCTACAGATTAACCTCAGGTGCTTCTCCGCTACAGATGTACCTCAGGTGCTTCTCCGCTACAGATGTACCTCAGGTGCTTCTCCGCTACAGATGTACCTCAGGTGCTTCTCCGCTACAGATGTACTTCAGGTGCTTCTCCACTACAGATTAACCTCAGGTGCTTCTCCGCTACAGATGTACCTCAGGTGCTTCTCCACTACAGATGTACCTCAGGTGCTTCTCCGCTACAGATGTACCTCAGGTGCTTCTCCCCTACAGATGTACCTCAGGTGCTTCTCCACTACAGATGTACCTCAGGTGCTTCTCCGCTACAGATGTACCTCAGGTGCTTCTCCGCTACAGATGTACCTCAGGTGCTTCTCCGCTACAGATGTACCTCAGGTGCTTCTCCACTACAGATGTACCTCGGTTGCTTCTCCACTACAGATGTACCTCAGGTGCTTCTCCCCTACAGATGTACCTCAGGTGCTTCTCCACTACAGATGTACCTCAGGTGCTTCTCCGCTAAAAATGTACCTCAGAAGCACCTGATTTAATTTGCGCGTCAAAGAAATATTGCTCCCAAGATCACTGGACTCAGTTTCTCTCTTCATATCTTCACAGTTTAAGAGGCTCACAACTCACTAATTGATTGATAGATTTTAGTTTGAAAGCGCGTTTCTTTCTTTCACAGTTTTGTGACTTCAAACTGTTAAATCGGAGCTCTCCAACCAGACGCTGCACCGCTTCAGGGCGTCACCAAGCGAAGTGTAAACAAGTTTTTGCTTTCCACAGTTCAGCTGTTGAAATGCTTTTGCCTAAAGTGATAAATATTGACCGAGAAAGATAGCGGAATTGGCACTGATGGCTCTGGCTAGACTGGCTGCCTGC
Source organism: Macrostomum lignano (assembly GCA_002269645.1). Classification (NCBI taxonomy): domain Eukaryota; kingdom Metazoa; phylum Platyhelminthes; family Macrostomidae; genus Macrostomum; species Macrostomum lignano. The sequence continues at coordinate 45,370 of NIVC01002706.1, forward strand.
CAGTTTCCAGCTAAACGATGATGGAAGCTGCAGCTTTCACCTTCGCCATGGCAGACGCGGTTCACTTGCTGTCGCAGTCACGGTATTGCGTGCAACGCGACTCGTCCAATCGTGTCTACCGCAGTTGAAATGCCTGAGGCAGTAGGACTGGCCACGGCTAGCGCATATAGGTACTAGAGTGATAAAATCGAACCTTTTTTGAAACAGATCCACTTCAAACTATAGTCAATCCCAAAGTGAGTTAACTTTTTGTTACATCAACAGGGATCTAGTCGGTTGAAATTTGCACTAATGGAAAGCTAGGCACCTATTTCTGCGTGTGACGCATAAGAGCGAGAGAATTTTCCAACTCCCAATGCTCCGTGTGCATCTCTAAAGCTTTTTCTGTCCCTCCGGCCTGTCAGCATCGCTGCACGCGCCAGATGAAGCATTCTGCATGGTTTCCAGCTGCTCCACCGCGCGCTTCTATAGCCAAATAATGTTTCAAGTCTCATCCAGGTGTTGCTTATTTTTAGCAAACACTGAGAAAGGCAAGACAAAGCAAGTTCAAGTCTGAGCGATTGCTGAATGGCTGCAGTTATTATTAATGATAGCTTGAAGAATATTTTAGCGAAGGTGGCGTGTTACACCTTAAAGGGTGTTAGCAATCTAATTAAAGCTAGCTATTTCGCATACCTTAGCCAGTTGATTACGAGCGTACTTTCTTGTAAAGCTGTAAAAAAACTTCTGCCAAATTACATTGGGTCTCTGTTTTCTTGCCGCAAATCTAAGATTGACAAATTACCGACAACAGGGGGTGGCCATAATTGTTGGCCGCGGTGTTAGAGGCGACAGAGAGAGAGAGTTGAAATGCCGCAATGGGTTCTCAGGGCTGCTTGTAAAGCAGCCAAGTCTCCATCTTGTGGCAAGTGCAGCAGATTTTATATATATATATAATATATATAGAGCTGGAGAAAAAATGAGGCACTCAGGACCATCCACTGCAGACCAGCGCGATTTAAAATTAATGAAGCTTTCCTTTCTCTCGTAGCAGTGCTTATTGTGTGTGTGTGTGTGTGTGTGCATGGGTGCGGCTACAGCAGTGCCCAGAATAGGCGTGGCGACTCAAATATTTGTTTGCCGCTGCCGGGAGGCATCATAGTGCTGCAGACTGGCACAGTTGCCAGGCACTCCATGGGGCCTGTCTGTGTGCACTGGCTCGGATGACTGCTGCGAATCTCCTCGCTTCTCTCAGTTTACCACACAGCTGGTGTACATGTTGGCTGGCCGCTGCTCTTTCCCGGCGCCCCCCGTGATGGAAACTCTGCAGCAATCTAGACTGCGCAGCAATCAATTGCAATAATATGACACAGCAATCTAGACTGCGCAGCAATCAATTGCAATAATATGACACAGCAATCTAGACTGCGCAGCAATCAATTGCAATAATATGACACAGCAATCTAGACTGCGCAGCAATCAATTGCAATAATATGACAAAGCAATCTAGACTGCGCAGAAATCAATTGCAATAATATGACACAGCAATCTAGACTGCGCAGCAATCAATTGCAATAATATGACAGCAATCTAGACTGCGCAGCAATCAATTGCAATAATATGACAAAACAATCTAGACTGCGCAGCAATGAATTGCAATAATATGACACAGCAATCTAGACTGCGCAGCAATCAATTGCAATAATATGACACAGCAATCTAGACTGCGCAGCAATCAATTGCAATAATATGACACAGCAATCTAGACTGCGCAGCAATCAATTGCAATAATATGACACAGCAATCTAGACTGCGCAGCAATCAATTGCAATAATATGACACAGCAATCTAGACTGCGCAGCAATCAATTGCAATAATATGACACAGCAATCTAGACTGCGCAGCAATCAATTGCAATAATATGAAACAGCAATCTAGACTGCGCAGCAATCAATTGCAATAATATGACACAGCAATCTAGACTGCGCACCAATCAATTGCAATAATATGACACAGCAATCTATATTTCAGTGGAATCCAGTTAGAGCCGACTCCCCTGAGCAGGCACAAGCGCGTGGATACGTACGCAGTCATACGCACAGGCACACACTCACACAGGAGTGTACAGCGATTAACTTTATTAATCGTTAGGCATGTACACTTCACTGTGCCTTGGGGGTTGACCTTCAAGGGCGCTGCGATTCCAAAATGCCCCTACTACTCGTAGTAGCATTCTAGCTCGAACTATATTACACTGCCTCTAATGAATACGGAAAATGTAAATATTGAAATGAAAAAAATAAAATATTCATAAGCGCACCCTTCGCGAATGTTTAGCATCGCAGCAATTTTATTGCATTTTCTTTCTTGGAATAATAATCGAAAATTAGCAGTCGAGCAGCTGCGCTACCAGATCCTGTAACCCAGTTAGACCGAGAGACTGCATGCAGCTCGAACGGCTATACAATATTATCCTCCTTATCAACCCAGTGCCCGTTGCAGCGAACATCAAACACAAGCAATCATTACAGAAAGTGTTCACTTTATTTAACACGTATTGAATTCACCAAACACATCAAAGCATTGCGCCATTTGAAAAATAAATTCTACGAGAAAATTAACAGCAGATGTAAGGACACTGGCTGATCTGATCGTCAATACGCACAATCGTACACACGCGCTCACACAGGATGCACAGCTGCCATGACTTTCCAATCGTCAGGTATGTGCACTCTCTGCGCCTTGGGGTGGGTTGGCCCTCGTGGCTGTGAATCGCACGGCAACCCATTGGCCAGTTTTCGCCCACAAGCCATAAAAGTGAGTATGTCGGCGCGCAGAATCGAATCAAGGATCGTGAAGCGCGAGAGTCAGCCGCGTCTGCCAGTGAGCTGCTCTGACCCTTTGCAGCCGGTTCGACTCGGAGCAGCGCTCGAACTTCGGGCTGTATTCCAGTGCTCAAGTTGACTAGTTACACTAGTTAATTAACTGGTATATAGTAGATATTCTCAGTAGGCTACTATTGACAGAATAAGAATAAGTAGTATAAGAAGTACACTAATTGAATTTTACATGCTATAAGGGATTTATTATTATAACCAATAGAAGAGAATTCCTATTTCGCTCGTAGAGGCAGGGGGCTGTGTTTAAACCATTGCGCACTTTAAGCCATTTCTGCCCATTCCGCCGACTCCCCTGAGCAGCGCACACAAGCGCGCGGATACGCACGCAGTCATACGCACAGGCACGCACTCACACAGGAGTGCACAGCGGTCCTGACTATATATCGTTAGGCATGTACACTTCACTGTGCCTTGGGGTTTGGCCCTTCCAAGCCGATATTCAATTTAGCTCCAAAGCAATGTGACGGCACTTGATATCGAGCCTGGGCCGCTGGCACATCAGAGCGCCGCGCTAGACCACTGGGCTACGGCAGCCCTTGAAGAGGATGGACCGTCAGTGGACGTCAAAATCACAACTTTAACTTGTTATGCCTTGTTACTAACAATGATCATTGCAATACTTACAGTAGGTGCATCAGCAAAATTTTCCTTCCAAGTTTAGATGTCTATTAAAAGACCGCAATGCATTCAAATTCCAGTTTGCTTAACTTAGCTGTCAATCAATGGAGAATGTTTGATAATGTAATCATCTTATTTTGGAATTTATTTGGCAATAGAGAAATATGATTAAACATAATTTTTATTGTCTCGGATTGTAAATGACCGCAACGCAAAACAAGTATGTACATTTGAAATACTGAAGTAGAATTAAATATTACTGTATTCTGTGCGGCTGAAATCCATGCAATTCACAGCATTGTAATAAATCAAGTTCCTAGCAACAATTGAATGCAAAAGCAACTGGGTCGCAGTCTCATTTGATGTTGAGAATGAGTAAGAAATTCTTCTTACTGACACAGATCTGAAAAACTGATGGAAGACGCTAATTGGGACTGTAGGATTCCTAATTGGGACTGTAGGATTCCTAATTGGGACTGTAGGATTCCTAATTGGGACTGTAGGATTCCTAATTGGGACTGTAGGGTTCCTAATTGGGACTGTAGGATTCCTAATTGGGACTGTAGCATTCCTAATTGGGACTGTAGGATTCCTAATTGGGACTGTAGGATTCCTAATTGGGACTGTAGGATTGCTAATTGGGACTGTAGGATTCCTAATTGGGACTGTAGGGTTCCTAATTGGGACTGTAGGGTTCCTAATTGGGACTGTAGGGTTCCTAATTGGGACTGTAGGATTCCTAATTGGGACTGTAGGGTTCCTAATTGGGACTGTAGGGTTCCTAATTGGGACTGTAGGATTCCTAATTGGGACTGTAGGATTCCTAATTGGGACTGTAGGATTCCTAATTGGGACTGTAGGATTCCTAATTGGGACTGTAGGATTCCTAATTGGGACTGTAGGATTCCTAATTGGGACTGTAGCATTCCTAATTGGGACTGTAGGATTCCTAATTGGGACTGTAGCATTCCTAATTGGGACTGTAGGATTGCTAATTGGGACTGTAGGATTCCTAATTGGGACTGTAGGATTCCTAATTGGGACTGTAGGATTCCTAATTGGGACTGTAGGATTCCTAATTGGGACTGTAGGATTCCTAATTGGGACTGTAGGGTTCCTAATTGGGACTGTAGGATTCCTAATTGGGACTGTAGGGTTCCTAATTGGGACTGTAAGATTCCTAATTGGGACTGTAGGGTTCCTAATTGGGACTGTAGGGTTCCTAATTGGGACTGTAGGATTCCTAATTGGGACTGTAGGATTCCTAATTGGGACTGTAGGATTCCTAATTGGGACTGTAGCATTCCTAATTGGGACTGTAGGATTCCTAATTGGGACTGTAGCATTCCTAATTGGGACTGTAGGATTCCTAATTGGGACTGTAGGATTCCTAATTGGGACTGTAGCATTCCTAATTGGGACTGTAGGGTTCCTAATTGAGACTGTAGGATTCCTAATTGGGACTGTAGGATTCCTAATTGGGACTGTAGCATTCCTAATTGGGACTGTAGGATTCCTAATTGGGACTGTAGCATTCCTAATTGGGACTGTAGGGTTCCTAATTGGGACTGTAGGGTTCCTAATTGGGGCTGTAGGATTCCTAATTGGGACTGTAGGATTCCTAATTGGGACTGTAGGATTCCTAATTGGGGCTTTATGTAAACAAGGCAGTAAGACACTATAAAATTGATGACAAGCCACTCCACACAGCCGGCAGACGGTTAAAATTGTCTAACAGATTCAAACCCAACTCCATCGCGAGTCCAAGCTGTCACTCCTGAGGCGCTGCCTGAGATGAGTCGTCGGCGTCGGCGGCAGGAAACACCGGCGATCTGACGTCATCGTCATCATCCTCTTCGTCGTCGAGTTCGACAGCCGCATCGGCGTCAACATCGTCAGGATCTTCGCCGACATCTTCGTCATCGTCGTTCGCTTCAAGAAATTTGTCCAACGCCTCGGCGGCGTCGTCCAGCGGCGGCGGCGGCAGCAGATCGGCGGCGTCGGCCAGAGAAGCCGGGGTATCCTGACCGCCGCCGCCGCTACCGACGCTGCCGGCTCCGCCTCCGCCGCCACCGCCGCTGCTGCTGACGCTCGGCGCCCGCTCAGTGTGGCCGTGCTCCTTGAAGAACTGCATGTCCCGCTGGAACTCCTGAGAAATTGGATGGAGAAGGGTTCGGTGAAGACACAGCGAACGAATGCCAAGTGAAGCCTTAAGCCTAATTATATTTAGCTTATAGCCAGGGGTTTTATTCTAGTAGAACTCTCGACGGAAAGGTCGGGGGTTCGATTCCCAATCCTACTTGGAACAATCTGTGTCCTTAAGCAAGACACTTAACTCTGCATTGCTGCAGTTCACCCAGCTGTAAAGTTAGGGTGTGTGTGCGGCGAACCCCCAGTCCTTGGACTGAACAGCCGTACGCAGCCTTCAGATGCGCCGTGCAATAGCTGCGGCTGAGCTGTCGGTTGCACATGTGGCTCCATTAGGGCAGGCGTAATAAATTATTACAGTATTATTATTTATTATCACCTGTTCAAAAGCGCGCTGCCTTTCCAACAGGGCGGCCTGTCGAGACTGTTCCAACGCTCTGACCCGGCCGGCGTGGCGCTGGGCCATCTGCACCCGGCGCCGTTCCAGCTCCTCTGATCGGCGCCTACTGTGCTCCAACAGCTGGTAGTTGTGAGCGTGCTGGTCCCGGCGCAGCTGCACCCACTCGGCCTGAATGACGGCAAAGTGTTCATTCTAATTGATTGATTGATGCATGAACTCCAATGTTTGTAATGCGTTTATGTTTATGCAAATGTTTATAATAATTTTTATCAAGTGGCAGATTCTGGGATAATTAAGTGCGGTGATTCTTGAGTGACAATGACAACTTTGGAGTGACAAGTTTGAAGTGATTCTCGAGTGACAAGTTTGAAGTGATTCTCGAGTGACAAGTTTGGAGTGATTCTGGAGTGACAAGTTTGGAGTGATTCTTGAGTGACAAGTTTTGAGGCGATTCTTGAGTGACAAGTTTTGAGGCAATTCTTGAGTGACAAGTTTTGGGGCGATTCTTGAGTGACAAGTTTTGAGGCGATTCTCGAGTGACAAGTTTTGAGGCGATCCTCGAGTGACAAGTTTTGAGGCGATTCTTGAGTGACAAGTTTTGAGGCGATTCTTGAGTGACAAGTTTGGAGTGATTCTTGAGTGACAAGTTTTGAGGCGATTCTCGAGTGACAAGTTTTAAGGCGATTCTTGAGTGACAAGTTTTGAGGCGATTCTTGAGTGACAAGTTTTGAGGCGATTCTTGAGGGACAAGTTAGGACTGATTCATGTGTGACATCTTTGGAGTGATTTTTAGTGACAAGGTGCCAATTAGGGTGATCCGATATAGATTTTTAAGTGATAATTTGGAACGATTCTGTTTTGAATTACAATTCTGTAGAGCCGCTCGTCAGTAAGTGAGTAACTGCAACCTTACCTGATTCTCCAGCAGCGCCAGTTCATGCTCAACCTCGCGGCAGCTCTGCTCCAAGCTGTCTAGCAGGGCTCCGATGCACTCCAGACTGGCCAGGGTTCGCGGCAGGTCGCAGGCCTCGCGCTGCAGGGCCGTCCAGGCGGCGGCGCGGGAACGCGCTCGGCCGGACACCACGGCGGCCAGGCGGCCGACTCGATCAACGGAGCGGCCGACTTCGTCGCTGCCGCGGTGAATCTCCGACCAGTGGCGCTGGTAGGCGGCCAGCAGGTCAGCGCCAGGCAGCAGGCAGCCAGCGGATTGGGCGCGCAGATGCTGGGGATCTTGCCTGGGAAAGATTAGAAATCTCAATCAGGGATGAGCAGTGCTGCCTGATATTGAAGCTAATAAAATAAGCAAAACTTCACTCACTTGTCATCAGCAATGTGTTTGAGCGAACTGTCAAATGAGGCGCTAGCTTTCACTTTGAGTTGGCTCAGATTTTGATTGATGTCTTCTGACACCTCGGATAACTTTTTGCCAAGGTTGCGTAGAAAATTCATTGTGCAAAGACAGTAAAAGAGAAAGGTTTTTTATCAAGTGTGAGTAGATTAATATTTAGTTAAAATGATAAAAAAATTAATTAAACTAGATATAGATACAAAAAATGTAAAATAAATTTGGTTAGGTTTATAGCACAGCTCTAAAAATAACCAAGGGCACTTTCTTTGCAAGTTATAGCTTTAAAAGACCATTCAAACTGTTGAAGGCTATGATTATTAATATATTAACCTTATTGAAAAATGTACTATTGGAAATGTTTGTAGGCCTTGTCAGCTAATTGCTACTCTTATTAGACTTTTTGGCGATATGGCACACTAGGCACAGTGCAACAAAAATAATAGTTGTGTGGCATAGTAGCCTAAAAGCCTATAACAAAAAATAAGATAAGAAGGTCCTTATATAGATAAACATGACCATTGAAGCCAAGCAAATATTCTGAACTAATTAAGATAGCTAAATGTGACATAATTGATATATTTGTAAATCTTAGCAAATTGCTATATTCTAAAAAAATTCAATAGGGAATATCAAATGTAGTGATTTGTTAATAAATATTCAGATAGACAATTTAAACAAACAGTGTTCTTTTTAACAAAGATGCTCAATGCAGAGTATGTACACATATATTTTAGCTATCCTTTTACACATTTGTAAGCCTTCTTTTGATGTAAAAGTTTTCAGCTTAAATGGTTGAATTAGACCTAAAGCAAGAAGTCAAAAACCCTTAACCCCAAACCCCAAAAACAACATACACACAAAAGTTTCGTGTTATAATTCTGCTTTAAGTTTGAACAAAATTTTCCAAACTTTATAATATCTTTTGAATAGAAAATAAACTTCTATGCATTTATGACAATCTTAGCAGCAACAACATATGTCACACATAATATTGTGCTTACTCTATACTATATAAATTCTTTAAATTTTAAATTGAGAAGAAAATCTCATTTTACTAAAAATATTTTCAGTTAAATTTTAATCAAAATCTTTCATATGCCCTTGCTTTTAATTGACATTGCAAATGATCAGAATCAATGTTTTTTGACAAAAATGCACTTTATATATATATGTCTACATTGAAATATCAAAGGCCTTAATAAATATAGTTCTTAAACATTTTGTCATTTGCCACTTTGTTATCTTAGATGACAGATTGACCCAAATTTTCTTATAGCTTATTGGTAGATGACAAAGTGATTAGACAAACTTGGTTAATTAATTTGTCATTTACCATTTTATCCTTTTTTGTCATTTGTCATGAGCCATGTTTGAATTCTTAGCTGAAAGTGCCAAATCAGAGTGGTGAACTCTTACAAAAAATTGATGATTCATATTTATATTAGTTAATTATTAGTCATTAAAACAAGCTTCATTTTAAACTATCCAACAAAATAAACATAAATAAAAATAAATATAGTAAAAAGTACAGTAAAATATAAATAGAATACAAATACAGGCAATCCTGAAGATTCCCGTGTTTAATTATTTTACACATTTTTATGCACATTTCAGCCACGGAATTATGGCAGGGCGACCTCCAGCACCCCAGACAATTGTGGATCCTCAAGAAGTTAGACTGACTATTGAACTAGCTGAACTTAGCATCAACCATTGTGAATTGAGGGCTCTAACTGATGAGACAGGCATCCAGTGGCTGGCCAAGTATGGGCTGCTGCGAAATAGCATGGACTATGAGCACTGCCCCAACAGGCCTATGTCATTCCAAAGGCAGGCTGGTTGAGACTATGTGGATGGTGTCTGCTGGAGCTGCAAGACTTGCCGCCAACATTGGTCAATTCGGTGTGGCTCCTTCTTCCAAGGCAGTCACCTGTCACTTGTTCAGTTGATCAACATGATCTACTTCTGGTCAATGAACAGCCACCTGTCCACTGTGGTTGAAGAGACGAGCCAGCGAACACTCCGTGATTGATTGGTTCAACTATATCCGTGACATCTGTGCCCAGTACCTCATCGACCACCCGACACAGCTTGGTGGGCCCGGAGTGGACGTTGAGATCAATGAGGTGAATGAGTCCAAATTCATACATCGCAAGTACCACAAGGGGCAGTACCGTGAAGGCCACTGGGTGCTGGGCATGGTGGAGAGAGGCACTCATCGATGCATTCTCATTCCTGTGCCAGACCGTTCAGCCAACACCCTGCTGCCAGTGATCAACCAGCATGTGCTGGTAAAATTCCGTAAAATAATTAAACGCGGGAATCTTCAGAATTGCCCAAATATGACATTGTCATTGACTTCTTTTGTCTTTGAGTCATAAATATCAGCTACGCATTTTTAAGCATGTCTGAACTTTTAAATGAAGCCTTCGTGGGCACTTTGCACTTAAAATGACAAGAAATTTGCCTAATATATTATATATTTACTTAAAAGCAAAGTTTATATCAAGATCTGACTATAAGCATAGTTGAATTGAACATGTAAACTTGATTGAATCTTGAATGTGAACGAAAAAAAGTCAATAACCTCTCTTGACTCTGAGTCAACTCTTTTGACAAAGTCGGTTTACCTTGTCCTTAGGCCTACCATAGATTTTTGACAAATTCGTTTACATTGTTGACTGAGGTACTTTTCGTAGAAAAGAAGAATTTTGTATATATACCCTTTTCGATTATAGCAAACTTACGTCTAAAATAAAACTATATTTTAAAAAAAATACAAAAAAACGTACCAAAAATAAGTTTTTTAAGTTTTCAGTTCCAATTTTTCTAAATTGTCGCACTTGCGTCTGCTAACTTGCTTTCACACTTCGAATCAGGTTCTTCGGTAAGGCCGCGCCGCGCCGCCTCTAGTTGAACTTCAAGATCGTGCTCCCGAGGGCTAGGCCCTAACGCCTGAAGGGTAAAGCGGATTTTAATAATGGTACCCGGTAAAATGCGGAATCCGCAACGGAATCGGAATGGAATAGTACGGTAAAACGCGGAATCCGCAGCGGAATGGTAAACTGCGGAACGAAGTGCGGATTCCGCATATTAAAGTAAAATGCGGAATGCGAAAATGAAAAAAGTAAAATGCAGAATGAAAACTAACTGAATTATACTTTTATTCATCAACATCAACATGTACTAAAGACTACAAATAGCTATCTAGCTACATGTATATATAGCTTAATTTATTTAGAAGCTGATTTTTTGTAGTGTCAAATAAAGTTTCTATCATCGGAATGTATATTAACAACATATTGTGCAGTTTTTAAAAATAAGTATACGCTAAAAATACAGAAATAAATTTTTTTGCAAGAAATGTTTAAATATTCCATTTGCCTATCTTGCAAATGCATTCGGAAGTGTTACCATGATGCTCACTTGCGCTAGGCTTCCGCGCCAGTTTATCACAATATATCATGATATTAAAAAGTGCTTATGCATGGACCTGGCCTGATTTCCAAGTGCCAAAATGTGCTATAAGGGAACCTAACGTACAAGCAAAACCCTTTCCTGGACATCCTTTTTGATGCGACCAACTATTAACAGCTAATTTTCTAAATGTACTGTTTGATTGAATCTATGCATTAACTTTTCTGTGGACAAAGCCCACGAGATTAAGTTCTGAAGAGGGTTTACAGGCGACAACAACCCGCTTTACGGGTGTGCGGGTAGAGCCTCTATGTGACTATGACCCGAAACAACAGCCCAGCAGTTGATTTGTGTCCTTAGAAGTAAGCACTATTTGCAGGCATAGATTAATAAAGTTAACAAAAAGGTTGCGATAAAAACAATGCCCATTTTTGTAATAGTTACTCTGGAACCCGATGTGCAACTATAAATATAAACGTATGCCCAGATTGATAATTTCCATACTATGACTTGACTTCGCGATTCAAACACTGCATCAACATTACAATTCGGGGAGTCGAATTTCTTGGGTTTGTCCTCCAGTGGAGGAGTTCCACTCGTTATACCTAACTTTCTATTGCCTAGAGAAGTCACTATATTTGATTTATCTGATTCATACCCCCAAGCAGTGGTTAATTCAATAGAATAGAATGAAGGGATTGTTATGCAAGTGAGAAATCAAATAATTTTATACATTTTCTTATATATTTACTAGCAAAATAGAGCCCCAATAATAAATAATCAAGCACTTATTCGTTAGCGATTTGCTGTCCCGTCGCTGGCGAAAAGTCGCTGGCGAAACTTTGCTAATGTTCCGCGGACGATTCGCCAATGCGACCGAGGTGGAAAAACTATGATTTATGCTGCAGGAAGAAAAGTTCCAGACAAACACAGCTTTTTGAAACGTTCTATATGGGAAATGAAGAAAAAAAAATGTCGCCACTACTTCGCTGTCTCGCTGACAATTCGCTTGCGATTCGCCGGCGATTTTCCCAGAGGGTACTGACCTTCCATACTGATCTGACTGATCTGACTTTCCATGCTTCCTTGTACTATTTATTGCCTTTCTTGACACTAAAAACGTAAAAGCGTCTTGCAAATCGTAATTTTAGCTTTGCTAAAATCTATCTTGTCCTAAAGTTTCGGATATAATTTTTTTTTTTAGAAATGCACATTTAATGCTACGATTTTTTTTGACAGCAATAGGATGTAGGATGACTTCTCGCCACATGTCAGCGGGCACTTTTGAAATACATTAAATATAAAAATTGTACGTAGTATGCACTTTCGCTTCCAGAGTATGAATTTACCTTAAATAAGTTGCCAAAGCTCTATCTTCATTCCAAAAATTACTGTATCTTAACCATTCTGCTGAGGATTTTGCTAAGGGAAGATCAACGACAACAGATTTGATTTGAGTGTCATAGTGACAATGAAAAAAAATTTGTTCAGCAAAAATGTACATAAATTTCAGATGTTTTTTTAAATATAAGGTGATGAATAAAAGTATAATTCAGTTAGTTTTCATTCCGCATTTTACTTTTTTCATTTTCGCATTCCGCGTTTTACTTTAATATGCGGAATCTGCACTTCGTTCCGCAGTTTACCATTCCGCTGCGGATTCCGCGTTTTACCGTACTATTCCATTCCGATTCCGTTGCGGATTCCGCATTTTACCGGGTACCTTTAATAATTTCTATTGGGGTATAAATTATACGGCCAAGTCGGCCATATCCAATATTTACCATGTTTAATGACCGCTCAGACTGTAAAGGGGCAATCGAATTTTTGTTTGAATACCTTACTTGTTTAAAGTCCATGTCCCAAATAATGGTCCAACTCAACCCAATATAATATTAGCTTATTAGGCCCTAATAACTAGGCCTAGTAGAGTTCATGACATGATATTATTAATATATTAATCATGTATAGCAATCATATAGGCTTACAATAGTATATAAGTTAAATATTCTAAATTATTAGGCAATTAAGACTAGGCCTAAGTATACAAAGACCCAAAAATAAGCCTAATTTAATTAGGCCTTTTCCATTTTAAAATGGCAGTTGCAGGGTTGTAACTTCTGGGGTTATTTTTCCAGTTACTGGATAAATAGCCACATTCCACTATTCATCTGGTTAGGCCTAATACTAGATAAATAAGCATTTTGTTTTTTGTCCAGTTAAATTATTGCAGTTGTTATTGTTATGGTGACCATATAGATAACAAAATTATTATTTTTACGGTTAACGCATAAGACACTATCTGGGCCTGGCTATGGTCTTTACTTAATATAATCATATAAATAACAAAACTGTTATTTTTACGGTCACCATAGGTAGGCCCCCCCTAGAAAGCAAAATGGCTATTTTTATAGTCATGTGGAAGAAATTTCAATTAAATTACAATGTAAATTTAACCATCATAGGCCTAGTATTTGAATAGCAAGTTTGTCACTTTATTTAGATGGTATTTTTTTAAGTATTAGGTGTAACCATAAAAATAACCATCCTGCCAATAACCAATTGATATAATACTAATTATATCAATTTTATAGTGAATATTTAGGACTTTAAAGATTCTTACTCAAATTTTATTATTATGTTGTTATACCAGAGTAGGGCCTATGTTTCATAACTATGATCACTTTTTAACTTAAATTTTTTGCTAACAATAACATGACTAATGAGAAAAATATTTTAAAGCAAGTATAGGTCTAATCTTATACTCATGATTCTATGAGCTTTGCTTACATTAGTGAGACGGCTATAATAAAATATTTATCTGGATACAAGAAAAGGTCTTAAAAATTCAAAATATTTATCACTAAACAAATAAACACTTGTGTTAACACTTTAACCAGACAAAAAAAGAAAATGGCTTTAAGTTGCATTTTAATTTTTTCTCTATTCAATTTACAATATAAATTATATTCAAAATAAATTGTAAAGTAGGTTAAACTTTCTCTTTAAATCCTAATTACTATCACCAAATTTCAAGTTATAGTAGGGGTTTTATTAATTTTATAAAGCCAATTAATTGAAGGCAACTTATTATTAACTCCAAAGTTTTTTGTCAAAATGCCAAGTGCTGTCCCAATTGAGCGCAAAGTCTAGCAGCGTACACAACTGCTGGCCAGTGTGGCAGAACACACAGGGATTGACATAAAATGAGCGCAAAACTTTCTCCTCATTGAGGGCAGTGGTGAAGTCTACCCTGGCGTCTGTCTTGCCTGCCAGCCACAGCTTATGTCTGCTAGGCTGCATGCCGGGGCCAGGTGCAGCTGCAAAATAGAACCCTCGACATTGGGCTATAGCCAGCCCTCCCGGCCCTCTCTAGGGCAAATGACCTGGTGATGTGGTATAGGTTTTGTGGGTCCAATCATGTAATGTGCCTTTTGATAGCCCTGAGGTGCCTGGAAAAAAAATTTTTTGTGCAGTATTCAGAGCGCCGCGCTGGACCACTGGGCCATGCACGCCCCCGCCCTCGCAACCCCCTAACCCTAGTGGAAATATAAAGTTTCAGAGATATTAAGTTTTGTAGCTTGAAAAAAAGCTGCTTTTTGGAAGTTTAAATTTCGAAGATATCAAACCCCATCCTCAGATATGCATTTACGAGTAATTTGAATTATAATCGAAAAATGTCTGCCATCCCTCAGCAGTATCCCAGTTGCATCGGCTTTAACTCGCTGCGGTCTGTCACCGCCTGCTGCTGCCGCCGCAGCCTGTCACAATGGCCTACCCCCCTGTCATCATCCTCGGCTCATCCAGCTCGTCAGCAGCGTCCGTTGCAGCTGTCGGACGCTCGAGCCACTCGTCACCGCGGCCGGCACAACGTGCTCAAAGCTCTGCTAAAATTTCTAGTCTCAGATTTCGGCCTGCTAGGCGTACATTGGCGTAACAAATTCGAAATCGAGTACATTGCGGCGCTTAGCAACCGAATCGCCGCTGGCCGGAGCCTCGCCGATCCCGGCTTGCCGTTCCCAGTGTCGGCCGAATGCGTTGATCAGATAGCCCGCGGCGTCGCCCGCCTTTCATCTAGCCAGCTGACCGAGGTGGCCGCCTGTCGCGGCATGCTTATTGACACCAGCCGGTCCTCGGAGAACCCTTCCCTGGTGAACTTTGACACTGTCACTGCCCAGTCTGGCTGGGGCGGCAAATGCGTCCGATTCGACTATAGCGACAAAATTGTCGGCTTCCGATTGAATCCTCGCGCCCCTAAAGTATTCCGCAAACGGCAGTGCCAGTGCAGCTTCGAGAACATCCGGAGCTGCCATCTGCGGCCGGTGTGCCATCTCGGCCAGAAACTTGTCCATTGCAACGAGCTGACGCAGTCCAGTCTGCGGAACGTGCTTCAGCCGCCGCCGGCATCAAAATATCCGGCATTGCGCGGCGGCGCCGGCCAGCAGATTCTGGACGACTTTATTAAAAATGCCTTCGTTTGGCTGCTTAATTGGACTTATGTGGTGCCGGTCTGGCCGCCAACCAGGCCTCTGCCAGCTGGCCAGGAGCTCCGGCTGATTCCTAGCGGCGTAACTTTTCCGGTTGGCGTTCACGTTCTGTCCGGCCTGAATTTGGTGCTTGTGAAAGACTTGCTTAGTGGTTCCGTGACTATTGGCTGAATTCTGTATCGAGCGCCCATGTATAACTTTAGAATCGAGACACCTTACATTTTCATAGCCAATTACGGGAATCCCATCATTCAGAATCAGAATCCCATCATTCAGATCACAATCAGAATCCCATCATTCAGATCAGGATCAGAATCCCATCATTCAGATCAGAATCAGAATCCCATCATTCAGATCAGAATCAGAATCCCATCATTCAGATCAGAATCAGAATCCCATCATTCAGATCAGAATCAGAATCCCATCATTTAGAATCAGAATCCCATCATTCAGAATCCAGATCAGAATCAGAATCCCATCATTCAGAATCCAGATCAGAATCAGAATCCCATCATTCAGAATCCAGATCAGAATCAGAATCCCATCATTCAGAATCCAGATCAGAATCAGAATCCCATCATTCAGATCAGAATCAGAATCCCATCATTCAGATCAGAATCAGAATCCCATCATTCAGATCAGAATCAGAATCCCATCATTCAGAATCAGAATCCCATCATTCAGAATCAGAATCCCATCATTCAGAATCAGAATCCCATCATTCAGAATCAGAATCCCATCATTCAGAATCAGAATCCCATCATTCAGAATCAGAATCCCATCATTCAGAATCAGAGTCCCTTAATTTAGAATCAGAATCCCATTATGCAGAATCAGAATCCCATCATTCAGAATCAGAATCCCATAATTTAGAATCAGAATCCCATTATGCAGAATCAGAATCCCATCATTCAGAATCAGAATCCCATAATTTAGAATCAGAATCCCATTATGCAGAATCAGAATTCCATCATTCAGAATCAGAATCCCATCATTCAGAATCATAATCCCATAATTCAGAATCAGAATCCCATAATTTAGAATCAGAATCCCATTATGCAGAATCAGAATCCCATCATTCAGAATCAGAATCCCATAATTTAGAATCAGAATCCCATTATGCAGAATCAGAATCCCATTATGCAGAATCATAATCCCATCATTCAGAATCAGAGTCCCTTATAATGTTAAGTCTCATTCTACGGATTAGTAAATGCGAGTTTTCTACAATAGGATTTGTTACGCGTTTAAATGCGATGCATTTTATAAGTGAGTAAATTGGATTACAATCATTAAAATATTTCGCTGATCTTATTTATACGCTACTGCCACAGTCAAACAATAAAGCACACATAGTTTCCTTAATATTTTTAAGGCTTCCATTTAATACACAGTCGTACGTGTCTAATTCCTGATTTGATATGATACATGTGAGTGTAGAATGTTATTAATGCATAGAAATTTGATCAGCTGGTTATATAGATATCTATTTGTATTTTATTGTCAAAGTAAACAAGTAAACATCAAAGCGCGCCGCCCGGCTGATAATTTGCAGTTTAACTAACAAATAAACAAAACCAAAGCACCGCCATGCTTACTCGAAGCCTTTCATCTCGCCGACAATCGGCGGCCTCTGCCAGCGGTCTGTTCCGCTGCTGCCGGCGCTGGTTGAACCTGCAAGAATATCAGAGCAAGAAGCTGATGCAAGATTACGGAGTGAATGTGCAAAGCTTTGTAGTTGCCGACAATGCACAGTCGGCTAGCAAATTGGCCGACTCGTTCAAACCGGCCGAGTACGTTATTAAAGCTCAGATATTGGCCGGCGGCCGGGGCAAAGGCGTCTTTGACACCGGATTCAAAGGCGGCGTCCATCTCACTAAGGAGCCAGCTAAGGTGGCTGGCCTGGTTCAGAGCATGCTTGGGCACAAGCTGGTTACTAAGCAGACTGGAAAGGAAGGCGTCATGGTGTCCAAGGTAACCGCTCAGTTATTTGTCGTACTAAGGTTTACGTCTAACTCTTATTCCTCGACCCTTCGGTTTTAAGGCTTGAAAGCACTTTTCCTTCTTTAATGTCCGATGTCAATCCGCCCTTTCCCTCCTCTGACGCCTAATGTCAATCCGCCCTTTCCCTCCTTTGATGCCTGATGTCAATCCGCCCTTTCCCTCCTCTGACGCCTAATGTCAATCCGCCCTTTCCCTCCTTTGATGCCTGATGTCAATCTGCCCTTTCCCTCCTTTGACGCCTAATGTCAATCCGCCCTTTCCCTCCTCTGATGCCTGATGTCAATCCGCCCTTTCCCTCCTTTGATGCCTGATGTCAATCCGCCCTTTCCCTCCTTTGACGCCTGATGTCAGTCCGCCCTTTCCCTCCTTTGATGCCTGATGTCAATCCGCCCTTTCCCTCCTTTGACGCCTAATGTCAATCCGCCCTTTCCCTCCTTTGATGCCTGATGTCAATCTGCCCTTTCCCTCCTTTGACGCCTAATGTCAATCCGCCCTTTCCCTCCTCTGATGCCTGATGTCAATCCGCCCTTTCCCTCCTTTGATGCCTGATGTCAATCCGCCCTTTCCCTCCTTTGACGCCTGATGTCAATCCGCCCTTTCCCTCCTCTGATGCCTGATGTCAATCTGCCCTTTCCCTCTTTTGATGCCTGATGTCAATCCGCCCTTTCCCTCCTTTGATGCCTGATGTCAATCTGCCCTTTCCCTCCTTTGACGCCTAATGTCAATCCGCCCTTTCCCTCCTTTGATGCCTGATGTCAATCCGCCCTTTCCCTCCTTTGACGCCTGATGTCAATCTGCCCTTTCCCTCCTTTGATGCCTGATGTCAATCTGCTCTTTCCCTCCTTTGATGCCTGATGTCAATCCGCCCTTTCCTCCTTTGATGCCTGATGTCAATCCGCCCTTTCCCTCCTTTGATGCCTGATGTCAATCCGCCCTTTCCTCCTTTGATGCCTGATGTCAATCCGCCCTTTCCCTCCTTTGATGCCTGATGTCAATCTGCCCTTTCCCTCCTTTGACGCCTAATGTCAATCCGCCCTTTCCCTCCTTTGATGCCTGATGTCAATCCGCCCTTTCCCTCCTTTGACGCCTGATGTCAATCTGCCCTTTCCCTCCTTTGATGCCTGATGTCAATCTGCTCTTTCCCTCCTTTGACGCCTGATGTCAATCCGCCCTTTCCTCCTTTGATGCCTGATGTCAATCCGCCCTTTCCCTCCTTTGATGCCTGATGTCAATCTGCCCTTTCCCTCCTTTGACGCCTAATGTCAATCCGCCCTTTCCCTCCTTTGATGCCTGATGTCAATCCGCCCTTTCCCTCCTTTGATGCCTGATGTCAATCCGCCCTTTCCTCCTTTGATGCCTGATGTCAATCCGCCCTTTCCCTCCTTTGATGCCTGATGTCAATCCGCCCTTTCCTCCTTTGATGCCTGATGTCAATCTGCCCTTTCCCTCCTTTGATGCCTGATGTCAATCTGCCCTTTCCCTCCTTTGACGCCTGATGTCAATCCGTTCTTTCCTCCTCTAATGCGAGAGTTTTTACTATGTTTCACTTAGTTGATGGACGGAAATTAGTCTCCTGACACTTTAAGATAAAACTGAGATTATTGACTGTTTACCTAACGGTTAATTTTGGTCAGAGCTAATGATTGCCACCGCAATCACCAGGTGATGGTAGCCGAAGCGCTGGACATCAGCCGGGAGACCTACCTGGCCATCCTCATGGACCGCGAGTCCGGCGGCCCAGTAGTTGTCGGCAGTCCCCAGGGCGGCATGGACATCGAAGAGGTGGCCGCGAAAAGTCCGGACGCCATTTTCAAAGAGGTTGTGGACATCAACAAGGGCCTGACTAGGGAGCAGGCTGATCGCATGGCCGACTGTCTGGGATTCTCTGGGCCGCGTCGCGCGGAAGCCGCCGAACAGATTCTGAAACTCTACAGCCTGTTTCAGGCCGTCGACTGTACGCAGGTGCGTTTAAATGCGTTTGTTTTGCACTTTTAAGCCTCTCAATGTGTGTCGCTCACGGCGGTTGCCTTGAAGGGTGACTCGATCAAATTCAATAGCGTAATATCCAGGGCAAAACCTGACAAATCGATAAATTATACGAATACAATTAAAATACTTGCCATAGTTATGCTAAGCTGTTATTTGATGCTCTACTAATAGTTTAAATATTAGGAAAATGCCCTAATAAAAAGATCAATGAAAATGTGTTCAATACAGGTACTGTGCTTACTTAACTAATCATTTTTGGGCACTATGTACACAACCAACTATTTTCTTGAGTTAACAAGACCTCTAGTTCGAGCTTTTAAAATACAAAATGTGTCTTAAAAATAAGATTCGAACTGGCCATGCATAGTCCAGGACATGATTTTGAGTTCTCCTCCTGGTGCTGACACTGGGATTTTCCTTACGACGACACTGGGATTCCCCTGGTGCTGACACTGGGATTCCCCTGTTGCTGACACTGGGATTTCCCTAGGTGCTGACACCGGAAATTTCCGTTGCTGACATGGATTTTCCTTGGTGGGTGCTTGCACTGGGATTTCCCCAGGAGCTGACACAGATTTCTCCTGGTGCTGACACACGGATTCCCCTGGTGCTGACACACGGATTCCCCTGGTGCTGACACACGGATTCCCCTGGTGCTGACACTGGGATTTCCTTACACCGACACTGAAATTTTCCTGGTGCTGACACTGGGATTTCCCTTACGCCAAAACTGGGATTCTCCTGGTGCTGATACTGGGATTCCCCTGTTGCTGACACTGGGATTTCCCTAGGTGCTGCCACCGGAAATTTCCGTTGCTGACATGGATTTTCCTTGGTGCTTGCACTGGGATTTCCCCAGGAGCTGACACTGAGATTTCTCCTGGTGCTGACACACGGATTCCCCTGGTTCTGACGCTAGGAATTCCCTGGTGCTGACACTGAGACTCCCCCTGGTGCTGACTTGGGGTCCCTATGGTGCTGACACAGCGATTTCCCTGATACTTGTTCCTCTATTCTGACATTTTCTGACCCTTCCACTCCGACACTCCCGCCGCCAGGTGGAGATTAACCCGTTCGGCGAGACGCCAGACGGTCGCGTTGTCTGCTTCGACGCCAAGCTGAACTTCGACGACAACGCCAGCTTCCGTCAGAAGTCGATCTTCGAGCTGGACGATCACGCCGAGTCCGACCCGCGCGAGGTGGACGCCAGCCAGCACAATTTGAACTACATCGGCATGGACGGCAACATTGGCTGCCTCGTGAACGGCGCTGGCCTGGCCATGGCCACTATGGACATTGTGCAGCTGTGCGGCGGCCGACCAGCCAACTTTCTTGACGTTGGCGGCGGAGTCACTGAGAAGCAGGTTTACCACGCGTTCCGCATCCTCACGTCTGACCAGCAGGTGAACCATTGAGACATTCTTGTTTTGGGTTTATCTCTACCGTTGTGTCAGGGTACCTGTAGTTAAGTACACAGGTGTCTCAGTGTAGGCTGCTGTGTACCTGTAGCTGTACACAGGTGTCTCAGTGTAGGCTGCTGTGTACCTGTAGCTGTGCACAGGTGTCTCAGGCTGCTGTGTACCTGTAGCTGTGCACAGGTGTCTCAGTGTAGGCTGCTGTGTACCTGTAGCTGTGCACAGGTGCATCTCAGGCTGCTGTGTACCTGTAGCTGTGCACAGGTGTCTCAGGCTGCTGTGTACCTGTAGCTGTGCACAGGTTTCTCAGGCTGCTGTGTACCTGTAGCTGTGCACAGGTGTCTCAGGCTGCTGTGTACCTGTAGCTGTGCACAGGTTTCTCAGGCTGCTGTGTACCTGTAGCTGTGCACAGGTGTCTCAGGCTGCTGTGTACCTGTAGCTGTGCACAGGTGTCTCAATGTAGGCTGCTGTGTACCTGTAGCTGTGCACAGGTGTCTCAGTGTAGGCTGCTGTGTACCTGTAGCTGTGCACAGGTGTCTCAGTGTAGGCTGCTGTGTACCTGTACCTGTGCACAGGTCTCTCAGTGTAGGCTGCTGTGTACCTGTGGTCCTGTAGGCTGTAGCTGTGCACAGGTGTCTGTCTCCCTATACCCTGACGGTTAGTCTTCATAAGTCTAAGCAACCCACCGTCCCGCAGGTGCGCTGCATCCTGGTGAACATATTCGGCGGCATCGTGAACTGCGCCACCATCGCCAAGGGCATCACCGAGGCGGCCAAGAAGATCAGCCTTCGCGTGCCGCTGGTTGTCCGCCTTGAAGGCACCAACGTTGAAGAGGCCAAGCGGCTGCTGGCGGACTCCGGACTGCCAATATTAAGCGCCGATAACCTTGAGGACGCGGCTAAGAAGGCCGTGTCGGCTCTCAGCTAGGGAATTAGGCTAAGCCACAGTCTGTCTGGCTGGTGTCACCTATTGGACCTAATGATATATGGTTGATGCTCTGAATTTAAAAGCTGGTCCATATTGAGTAGATAATATTGTTCTGTTTCTCTGCCATCAGTTGTTCGTCTGCGAATTCGCTCCATCCACGCTTTGCCTTCCGTGTTCTAGTTAAAATAGCAATGATGAATTCGATCTGGTACGCAGACAGGTAGTGAATAAGCCTTGAAATATGGCACTATTATATTATGCAAAGATTTATAGTTTTTAAAAAATAGCTTTACCAGTTCAGAGGATTAAGGCGCCGTCTAAAAATTACAAAATATTTATATTCAAAGCTTTGGAATTTCTTATATTACTTGTTAAGTACTCGAAGAGTAGCATATTAGGGCCATGAATTCGTTTTTTTTCAATATCGATCTAGCAGTTAACTAAGATTCCCCATTGCAAAATATTTCAGTAAATAAAAAACGTACAGAATCGTATAAAAGAACATTTAAAACGACTTTCTTATTACAAATCATTTTTGATAGTCTTTTATGTTGCTTTTTTCTTGCATCACTTTCGAATAGTAAACTTTACGCTTAAACTGTTGGATTTTTCGCATCTTGCTACTTTTAGGAGTAGTAAGGCTGGCATTTTTTATTCGAAATAACTCGTGTGTAATAAACCAAACCTTGCCGGCGATCTCAGATCCTCAGTTGCTGTGCCGTCAGGCCCCTCCCAGATCCTCAGTTACTGTGCCGTCCCCCCCCCCCCAGATCCTCAGTTGCTGTGCCGTCACCCCCAGATCCTCAGTTGCTATGCCGTCACCCCCAGATCCTCAGTTGCTATGCCGTCACCCCCAAATGCTCAGTTGCTATGCGGCTATGCCGTCACCCCCAGATCCTCAGTTGCTATGCCGTCACCCCCGATCCTCAGTTGTTATGCCGTCACTCCCAGATCCTCAGTTGCTATGCTGTCACCCCCAGATCCTCAGTTGCTATGCCGTCACCCCCGATCCTCCTTGCTATGCCGTCACCCCCAGATCCTCAGTTGCTATGCCGTCACCCCCAAATGCTCAGTTGCTATGCGGCTATGCCGTCACCCCCAGATCCTCAGTTGCTATGCCGTCACCCCCGATCCTCAGTTGTTATGCCGTCACTCCCAGATCCTCAGTTGCTATGCTGTCACCCCCGATCCTCCTTGCCATGCCGTCACCCCCAGATCCTCAGTTGCTATGCCGTCACCCCCGATCCTCAGTTGTTATGCCGTCACTCCCAGATCCTCAGTTGCTATGCTGTCACCCCCGATCCTCCTTGCTATGCCGTCACCCCCAGATCCTCAGTTGCTATGCTGTCACCCCCGATCCTCCTTGCTATGCCGTCACCCCCAGATCCTCAGTTGCTATGCCGTCACCCCCAAATGCTCAGTTGCTATGCGGCTATGCCGTCACCCCCGATCCTCCTTGCTATGCTGTCACCCCCCGATCCTCAGTTGCTATGCCGTCACCCCCAAATGCTCAGTTGCTATGCCGTCACCCCCAGATCCTCAGTTGCTATGCCGTCACCCCCGATCCTCCTTGCTATGCCGTCACCCCCAGATCCTCAGTTGCTATGCCGTCACCCCCAAATGCTCAGTTGCTATGCCGTCACCCCCAAATGCTCAGTTGCTATGCGGCTATGCCGTCACCCCCAGATCCTCAGTTGCTATGCCGTCACCCCCAGATCCTCAGTTGCTATGCCGTCACCCCCGATCCTCCTTGCTATGCCGTCACCCCCAGATCCTCAGTTGCTATGCCGTCACCCCCAAATGCTCAGTTGCTATGCGGCTATGCCGTCACCCCCAGATCCTCAGTTGCTATGCCGTCACCCCCGATCCTCAGTTGTTATGCCGTCACCCCCAGATTCTCAGTTGCTATGCTGTCACCCCCCGATCCTCAGTTGCTGTGCCGTCACCCCCAGATCCTCAGTTGCTATGCCGTCACCCCCAGATCCTCAGTTGCTATGCCGTCACCCCCAGATCCTCAGTTGCTATGCCGTCACCCCCAGATCCTCAGTTGCTATGCCATGACCCCCAGATCCTCAGTTGCTATGCCGTCACCCCCAGATCCTCAGTTGCTTAGCTTTGGCTTCGAATACTCGTGTTGACTTCGAATGTCACAGCAGGTTGCAGTCGAATAGATTGTGCATTTTTCAATCCAGGATGCTGACTAGAATTTGACCGACTACTAACCTTAAAAAGTAGTCTTGCTGCCTGCCGCCCAAACTAACTGCGCGTAGCCTGGCTTTCACTGGCTTTTTCTTGAATTTACCAGCGCGGATCACGCACGATTTCACCTGGTGTTCGGCAACGGTGAAATCTAAGAGCAAGGCGTCTCTGCAGCCTTGCAGGGAAATTAATTTAGTACTGCACTCGGTGCTTCAGGCCGGATCGTGACGAAGTCTCTTCCTGCCTTAAAGTCGCAGTTTCCTGAGCACCTGACTTGAGCTCTCTTAATATGCTATACGAATCTGAAAGCGTGCTTCGATCTGAGTAATGAACTTTAAGATCTGGGAAGGGTGGTCTCTCAAGATCTTTACGATTGTCTTGAAATCTAGGATCTATTTTGGTATCGGTGAGAATATCCTAGGGTCTGTGAGATGACCTTATGATCTGAAATATTGCCTTGGGATCTGAGAGATGGTCATGGGATCTGAGAGATTGTCATGGGATCTGAGAAATGGACTTGGGATCTGAGAGATGATCATCGGATCTGAGAGATTGTCATGAGATCTGAGAAATAGACTTGTAATCTAAGAAATGGTCATCGGATCTGAGAGATGAACTTGGGATCTGAGAGTCTTGGGATCTGAGAGTCTTGGGATCTGAGAGTCTTGGGATCTGAGAGATGATCATCGGATCTGAGAGATGGTCATAGGATCTGAGAGATGGTCTTGGGATCTGAGAGATGGTCTTGGGATCTGAGAGATTATCATCGGATCTGAGAAATGGTCTTGGGATCTGAGTGATGGACTTGGGATCTGAGAGATGGTCGTGGGATCTGAGAGATTGTCTTGGGATCTGAGAGATGGACTTGGGATCTGAGAGATGGTGATCGGATCTGAGAGATGGTCTTGGGATCTGAGAGATGGACTTGGGATCTGAGAGATGGGCTTGGGATCTGAGTGATGGACTTGGGATCTGAGAGATAGTCATGGAATCCGAGCTTCTTACATGTAGATTTTTGGGTAGCCCAACCGTGTGCTGTGGGACGATGTCACACAATGGTGCTACTCAACTGCTTTTCCTACAGCTCCCTTAAGCATCCAATTAAGCCAGGCGTCTCGAGTACGAGAAAGTTGGAAGGGATATTTTTCCATCCCTGGACGACGGGATCCGCGAGCGGCCAAAATTGCCGCCAATCATTCTCTGCAGTGTTTTGCCTTCCTCACCTCGGCGTGGAGGTTGCAGCGCTTAACTTTATAATATAATATGTATTATTGATCCCATCGAAACACGCTCCGACTCTGGCAAATCAATAAATTATTCAACACTCGGTTTGCTCGGCCCGCGCTGCCTTGCTTTGCTGTTTTAATCGGGAAAGCCCGCCAACTTTTTCTCGCCCTTACTCCGGCTTCCTCGCAGATTCCTTTAAGCCTTCGAGTTGTTTTCGAAGGTGGCTGTCGTCTGCTGACTGTAGTGTAGAGAGGCACTCAAATCCCAGCTGTACGCAGTTTGGGATAATGTAAAGCTGCATGCTTTTTTCCCCATTCAAATCGAATACTTGCCATCCCGCCCCTCCGCGTTTGAGTCAGCAGTGCTCTCTGATCTCTAATGTTTGTGCCATAGGCTTGTCTTCGCATTCATTTTCTCACCAAGGCGACAGAATTAGCTCTACCACTCGAGTCCCTTGATCCGATCCTCTACTGAGTCTACTCAGTCCCGCCCTAGCCTGGGACCGCAGCATCTGCCGCCGCGTCATCCTGTGCTGTCTGCATTTTCTCTCTGTGTGTGTGTTGTAGTCCGTATGTATCGAGTGCCTGAGCTTCATACAGTAAATGGGTCTGTTGGCCGAGCTCTGGTCAATACTCTCTGCCTAGCCAGCACCTCTCGGCTGCCAAGCGGAACGGAACCTGGGGGGGGGGGGATTTCCACTATGACGTCGTATTTATTCGTATTCAAGATGTAGCCTAGAGAAAGAAGCTGCATTCTAATTGGCAAGCATGCCAGCATGGGGAAAATGATTCTTTGACCGAAATCGAGGACACAATGGAAGAGAATGATGGCGAGCCGTCAACGCCTGTGACTCTGGCGCCACTGTCAAGTCATCACCTTCAGTCTTTTTATTACAGTGGCCGTCTGTCAAAGGGACTGCATACGCGTAACAATTTTCATTCTTTTTTTCAAACCTTGTCAGAGATATGTCCCAATGCCCCCATGTTTAATAGCTCAGTTTTAAACGAATTGGTGCTTATAGATAAATGAATTCAGCAGCGGCGCTTCTGATTGGCCGGCAGCAAAGCGAACCTGTCAGCCAATAGGAGACGGCTGAGCAGGTCATCGCTTTATTAGAATCCTTTAACTGCTCCCCCGGGGTCGCTGAACGTGGAACTTTGCCTGCAGGGCAGAAATTAGCAATAAAACAGTTGGTCTGTCAGTTGGCAAACTCAAGGACGGCAATCGAGCGAAACTTCATCATCCAGCCAGCAGCAGCACTCACAAAACCGAACAAATCGAATTGCGCTAACTTCATTACACAGAAATTGTCAATAATCGTCTATCTGAAGCAATGTCTTCACTTCAACAGGTAACTGAATTGCGTGAACAGTTTCAATCACCGATTATTTATTGTTATGCACTTAACTAGAGGAAATGGAATGTTATGAATAAATGTATTGAATATTGTATTCTAGGTCGCTGATTCCAGGATAAACGGCAAATTTGCGTTTTGTTTCTGGCCCAACCTGTCTTGTTCTGTAGGCTCTCAGATTTGGATATCCGTTAACTGACTTAGCACATACAGGGGATATAGTATACTTAATTACTATTGCTCGAGTCTATGGCAGAAACCTCGCCGAAAAAAGTTCACCCATATAAACGGCCTTCGATAGGATATATATTTTTGTTTAAAAGTCAAAACCTCCAGGCAACCTTTTCGGGAGAGAGGAGATTAGAGAGAGTAGAGCTGAGCAGAGACACAAACCTTGAGCAGGCCGGATTGCCATGGAGAAGTTTCAAAGGACCCGAGGGCCGGATAGAGGCTTCGCGGGCCGGAGTTGGCCAACCCCTGCTTTATATGTTTCATTATTGATCCGATAACCAAAGAGTACCATGCAATTCAGTTCCAGTTGCAGACTTTTGTCTATGGTCGAACAGTAGGAATCCGAGGATTTGGGATTTTGGTTTCAGCTTTAGCTATCTTATTATTATATTGGCTCCTTATGTTAGCTCGGCTACTCTTTGTTCGATAACTTTGACCTCTGTGTACCACTGCAGTTGTGAACCAGTTTTTTTTATAGAGCCGACCCTGGGTCAGCTGGGGCCATATATCTGTTTCTCAAGAGCACACGTACTGCAGCATTCTCTATATATCCTTGTTTTCTTCCTAATCCACCCACTGCCGCTTGGGTTGGGCAGCCGCCATTTTCTCCCAGCTGCGAAGTGAAGGGGATCAAGTGAAGGGGCGAGGACTGCAGTAGGTGCGGGATCAGCCTTAGGGATTCGTATCCGGGCTGCCAGGCTGGCCGAGGAGAAGGGATGAAGATTTAATTCGCCCGGCCGCCTGGAACCTGGCCGCCCCCCCCCCCCCCCAGCCTGGCCACTTATTATTTCCCTGGCAATTACGAGCGATGGATCTTTTCCAATCTGAGCGGGGCATGCGAGGGGGGGTTGGTGGGATTTTTTAATCTGCCCCCCCCCCAATGCTGCACCGCAGCAGCACAAACATCCTGCAGCAGCGGCCATGGTGTAGTAGGCGGGAGGCGTGCTTGCCCACCCCCCTCCCGAATTCCAGCGATCCGGCCAGTTTTGCTGTTTTTGCCAATTGCATGCAGTCTCTGGCATGACCACCACGGAATCCTGCCGGCCGCTTCACTATAAGCCTATATCCATCCGCCTTGTCTCCCCCGCACTTGATATCCGCTCAACATCTGACCGCTGGCTCCTGGCCTGCTTTCTCTCTCTCTCTTATCTTCTCTACTTTTTTAATCCAATTTCAAGTCTAAAAAGCCCTCCTGTCTGCCTGCCTACCTGCCGCCTGCCTGCCTGCCTCTCTCTCCTCTCTCCTGTCTTCTCTTTCCCTCTCCTCTCTCTCCTCCTTTTTCCTCCCATCTCTCGTCTCTCCTATCTCCTCTCTTTCCTCTCTCCCCCCTCTCCCTTCTCTCCTCTCTCCTCTCTCCTCTCTCCTCTCTCCTCTCTCCTCTCTCCTCTCTTCTTTCCCCTCCCCCCTCTCCCCTCTGTCCCTCTGTCCTTTCCCCTCACTCCCCCTCTTTCCTCTCATCTCACTTCTTTCCCCTCCTGTCTCTCCTTTCTTCTCCCCCTCTCCTCTATCTCCTCTCCGCTGCAAGTGACAGCAGCAAGCTCCCAGTATGCCAAAGGGACAAGTCTAAGTGCCCTAACTAAACTGAAAAATCGAAAAAGAGTCAGAGTTTGCAGCGATTTTCAATGTAATGTGTAAAATTATTTTCGATACATATCAGAGATAGATAAAAACGTAATTTTATGAGATAAACAGATCAAGCACCCGCTGTACTCCAATATCTGTCAATGTAGTTCCCATCCTAGTCACAGCTGTATAATCTAATAAATTAGCAATCTGACAAGGCCCAGACAGCTAATTTCTTATGCTGCTACCTGAGCTTGTACACGCCAAAGGCACAAATCTGTCCTGTACAGTGAAATCATTGTATTCAGACTTCACGTCCCGTCTGTTTGTGGCTTGGCCCAACTCGATACTTATAAGCCCAGCCTGCCTGGCTATGGACGTATGCAAGAAATCTCTGGCAAGGATATTGTAGCGCAGAAATCCTGCAGATATTTTCTTCAGATGAAAACACAGGGGGGGGCGGTTGGCAACCAGACAGACAGACAGACAGCAGGCCGGGGGTAAGGCTGGTGCACTGCGCTCAGCTCCCTGCACCCCCAAAGTCCCATTGGAGCTGGTAATGAAGTGGAGGGCTCCCCTGAGCTGGCCCCAGTTTAGCTTCAGCCTTGAGCACTATATAGCCTGGGCTGGGGATAGCAGAGGATCCGGGGGGGGGGGGACTTAGACGGACCGCGGGAGTGCGGCCAACTTCATTAACATGTCATAATCGGGTCCGGTGCCGCCATAAATCGTTGAGGGGATTTTTTGGGGGTTCTCCTGCTCCCCTCTCCCAAGCCGCCACTGAGCGAGCAGCCTCAAAACTTTCCCCTCCCCCAAACATGCTTCTGGTCTCATCCTCCGCCTCAAGTCCTTTTCTCCCCTTCTTCATCTCTCGTTTTCTTCCCTCCCCCCATCGTCTTCCATATTGACCCAGAGTTGACTCTCGCTATGCACACATCATGAAGGGGCAGCAGCCGCGCCCGCTCGCTTCAACTCGATCAGGGTTGCCGGCCATGAAAACACGACAGGAGTGATGGAGGATGAAAGGCTTCCGCCCAAACCCACGTCCGTCCCAGCATCCACTTTGAGCGAAGTTCTTCGAGCGAAATTGATTTGTCGCTTTACTACACTTTTACATGTTCGAGTGCGGCTTTCTTTGCATTTAATAGAATTAAAATAACACGATTTGGAAGCCACGTTAATAATGCAGCTGAGCTTTTTCCAGCTTCGACTCATAAGTCTTCATCATGCAATCTGCTTCTTCGGGCAATCAAAAACAGCTGGCTGAAATTTGTTTCTCCAACAGAATTTGAAATCTTTTAAGGTGTCAATGTCAATGTTCCGAGCGGTCATCATCATCATCATAATCACTATCACTTTCACTATCTTCATCATTATCACCATCACCCATCATCTTCTTCTTCTTCTTCTTCTTCATCATCATCATCGTCATCATCAACATCATCGTAATCATCATCATCACCATCATCACCATCATCATCACCATCATCATCATCATCATCATCATCATCATCATCATCATCATCATCATCATCATCATCATCATCATCATCATCATCATCATCATCACCATCATCACCATCATCATCACCATCATCATCATCATCATCATCATCATCATCATCATCATCATCATCATCATCATCATCATCATCACCATCATCACCATCATCATCACCATCATCATCATCATCATCATCATCATCATCATCATCATCATCATCATCATCATCATCATCATCATCATCATCATCATCATCATCATCATCATCATCATCATCATCATCATCATCATCATCATCGTTACCATCGTCACCCATCTCAATTATCACCATCACCATCATGACCAACATCATCATCATCACCAAGTGAAAGGGCTCATTAAAGACTAAGTTTTGCTATAACATCTCCTTATACTCCAAGCTGTTTTCAATGCTGTTTACTCAAAACTTTCTCAAATACGACTTTAATTGACAGCTCATACTTCCGAGCAGAAACTGCTGACAGACAAGAATCCGTAGCGCTCCTGGCTCGTGCGCTCGTAGTAGGTTGAGATTCCGCCAAAGCCAGGGGCCGCCTCAAGTCAGCAGGTGAAAGCAAATTTCATCACCTCATCAAGGAGTCTGGGGATTCCCTCATTGCCGAGAGGCATCTCATTAGCGCTCGACAGCGAATGCTTCCGTTCTGCGAGCTCAACAACTGTGGCTCTCCAAGCCTTTGTCCGAGATGACATTTTATTTCGAGTCACATCGCTCGGTTGTTGCCGAGAATTAATGGATGACCTACCCGAGCGCCTCAAGGGGTTTGGGGGTTCGAATCCAACTGACTGGGTGGTTAGTGCGCCTGGAAACCTGGTTTGTTTATAACTAGTGTAACTGCGGTCTGTGTCTAGCTTTTTAAAAGCTTTGCACTGAATATGAGTTCATACGAGCCAATATATTGCATTAGCATTAGAGCCAGCCGCTATCGTTATATCCGCAATCATCATCATCATCATCATCATCACCATAATCATCATCATCATCATCATCATCATCATTATCATCATCATCATCATCACCATAATCACCATCACCACCACCATCATCATCATCATCATCATCATCACTATCACCACCATCATCATCATTACCATCATCATCATCATCATCATTATCATCATCATCATTACCATCATCATCATCATCATCATCATCATTACCATCATCACCATCATCACCATCATCATCATCATCATCATCATCATCATCATCATCATTATCATCATCATCATCATCACCATAATCACCATCACCACCACCACCATCATCATCATCATCATCACTATCACCACCATCATCATCATTACCATCATTATCATCATCATCATTACCAACATCATCATTATCATCATCATCATTACCATCATCATCATTATCATCATCATCATTACCATCATCATCATCATCATCATCATCATCATCTTCTTCTTCATCATCATCACCATCATCAGAGTCATCATCATCTTCATCATCATCGGCATCATCACCATCATCATCACCATAATTGTCTTCACCATCAGCATCATCATCATCATCATCATCATCATCATCATCATTATCATCATCATCATGATCACCATCATGATCACCATCATCATCACCATCATCATCATCATCATTAGCATCATCATCGGCATCATCACCATAGTTTCGTCGGTGTCGAAATTCTTAATCCCAGCAAGCGCAGCTCAAATCAACATCTCAATGCATCCCCAATCAGATTAACTCAAGTCCCATCTGCCAATGTATCAAATTCCTACCGACACGAAAATCCCTGATAATCGATTCAAAATGCAATTTATCAGAAATAGAGCATCCCCTATCGCGGCTAATCCTCGCTCAGTTATTGTCTGCCTCTTCGACACCTGGAAATGGGATACTCGGCGTGAAAGGTAGAATATAGGAGGCTGGGGGGGGCGCAATGGAAACTGGAGCTCGCGAAATGCGGAGATGTGCGTGTGGGCGGGGCGGGCTGTCTTCCTTCGAATTGTAAGCTCTTGACAAGTATTTACCGCTCTGGGGGGCACATTGTAGTGCTGCAGCAGCATAAACAACCGCGCCGCTTGGGGGGGGGGGGGGTTGAAGCGAACCTAGGACCCTCCGCGTCTCTCTCTCTCGTCTCTCTGTCCTTCCGGTCAAGACACAGAGCGGCAGGAATGACAGAATAGCAGGCTGCACTTTAGCCCCTCTACTGGGCTTGAAGAGGGGAGGGAGCTTTTCGGGAGCTCGGGGTGCTGGCGTCGGGAAGCAGACGGCGGCTCTGCATTGTTTATCCCTCAGCTCAGACCCCCCAGCGTGAATTGGGCCCTTCTCTTTATGGCCTCCCACCTTTTGTAGGCCCACTACTGTCCTGCCTGTCATTCACGATGGCTGCGCTTGTCAGTTCTACGCAAATTATGTCTTGATGATTGCAGCTGCGTTGATACGGTTAATATCATTATTCTCCATGATCGTGTCGCATTTACTGTCTTCATTATAATCAGCGGCTTCATCATCACCGGCATCACCACCGGCATCACTATTATCATCACCAGCATCACTATTATCATCACCCGCATCACCATTATCATCACCGGCATCACTATTATCAACACCGGCATCACCATTATCATCACCGGCATCACCATTATCATCACCCGCATCACCATTATCATCACCGGCATCACCATTATCATCACCGGCATCACCATTATCATCACCGGCATCACCATTATCATCACCCGCATCACCATTATCATCACCCGCATCACCATTATCATCACCCGCATCACCATTATCATCACCGGCATCACCATTATCATCACCGGCATCACCATTATCATCACCGGCGTCCATTTATCGTCACCGGCATCATCATCACCGGCATCGCCATCATCACCGGCATCACCATTATCATCACCGGCATCATCATCACCGGCATCACCATTATCATCACCGGCATCATCATCACCGGCATCATCATCATCATCACCGGCATCACCATTATCATCACCCGCATCACCATTATCATCACCGGCATCACCATTATCATCACCCGCATCACCATTATCATCACCGGCATCACCATTATCATCACCCGCATCACCATTATCATCACCGGCGTCCATTTATCGTCACCGGCATCATCATCACCGGCATCGCCATCATCACCGGCATCACCATTATCATCACCGGCATCATCATCACCGGCATCACCATTATCATCACCGGCATCATCATCACCGGCATCACCATCATCATCACCGGCATCACCATTATCATCACCGGCATCACCATTATCATCACCGGCATCATCATCACCGTCATCGTCACTGCTATCTCAATCGTCTCCATCATCATCATCACCATCATCACCATCATCATCATCATCATCACCATCATCATCATCATCATCATCATCATCATCACCCACCATCATCGTTACCATCGTCACCAGTCTCAATTATCACCCACAGCACAATCAACAGAAGCTCATTCATCATTTTCCATTACTTTTTCCGCAAGCAGTCATCGCAGTTCAGAAAGGAATGCAAAGCTTATCGTCATTTTGCGTGTGCCGCCCTTCAAAAGCCCCAGATTCCGATGCCGGGCCTGCTGGATCACGAGGTCCCATCTGCCCGCAGTGCAAACGTCTTTGACCACCGGAGCCCCCCCCCCCAGCTGGCGGTTGAATCCATACCCAGCCGCTGTCTGTGCGGCACCGTGAATCAGTCATGACCCGAATCCCAACAACCCGTGCCGACATTTCAGGCCTAGCTGGCTGCCAGCTTCCACTCTCTGTGTGCTCCTCTTTGACTTCAAAGACCTATTGTTTATCAGGCTTGTCTTCTGCAAACCTAGCCATGCAGCCAAGTCTGCAAAATCGACGGCTTCCGCTGCCGCCGCTGCCGACGCCGTCGATGCCGCCACCGCTGCCGCCGCCGCTGCTTCTGCTGCTGGCTGTTGGTGAGAGGCTTGGCTTTGTGTTGCTTTTATCAGTGTGCGCTATGACTCATCAGTGTGCGCTATATTACTCATCAGTGGGTGCTATGACTCATCAGTGTGCACTATGACTCATCAGTGTGCGCTATGACTCATCAATGTGCGCTATTACTCATCAGTGTGCGCTATGACTCATCAGTGTGCGCTATGACTGATCAGTGTGCGCTATGAATCATCAGTGTGCGCTATATTACTCATCAGTGTGCGCTATGACTCATCAGTGTGCACTATATTACTCATCAGTGTGCGCTTTGACTCATCAGTGTGCGCTATGACTCATCAGTGTGCGCTATGACTCATCAGTGGGTGCTAGGATTCATCATTGGGCGCTATGACTCATAAGTAACCCTAACCCCCAAGGCTGCCAGAGACTTGTAGCGCTGGCTACCAAAAGATGAAAGATGAAGGCAATCAGTGCTTGATTGGCATCGTTGACACCACTGGCACCATTACAGTGGGCTGGGTTGCGCGCTTATGATAGTGCGCGCTTATGATAGTGCGCGCTTACGATTGTGCGCGCTTATGATAGTGTGCGCTTATGATAGTGCGCGCTTATGACAGTGTGCGCTTACGATTGTGCGCGCTTTTGTGATTATGATAGTTTTGCCCCGAAATACCGGTACAACAGGTGCGCTTTTGACAACGGCGTCTCACACAAGTCTCGTTTGCAGCAAACTGATTTTAAAAATCTCTGCTTCATTTCAAAACTTCAAAGTTTTCCTAAACTTATACCATACTTCTAAATAGATTTCTAATTAGAAAGATCCTTTTCAACATAAAACTTTGTATTTGAAGCTTTAATAAGGATTGAATAATTTACGATGCTTGATAAGGAAGGGAATTCGCGCAAAAGCTAAGCTGCTTTGTTATTCAGCGTTGTTCTCCACTTTTTGCCAGTGTTTCCTGGAAAAAAGAGTTCTTGCTTTCGCCGCACCCCTCCCGACACCACTTAGTACAAGATCGGGTCCGCTCGGTCCACCATCGAATAAGCTAGTTGCCAACGCTGCAGCATGGGTGATGAGGCCATTTCAAAAGCATCCCAACCCCAGCCTCTATCAAATAGTTTTAGTAAAAACAAGTTTTTTTCAGAGTTCATGTTTTTTTCAGCGACAAAATAACCACGGAAGTAACGGAATTGTTGACTCTTGGCGGGGGAAAATGGTTATGGTGCAGGCAAAAATGAATGATGGCTCATCATATTTAGACAGCTCTGTCAGAGCTTTTTAAGCAGTCTGCAGTTGGAAATGCACAAAGTAGAATTAATGAATTCGCGTTGTAAAATACTTGATGGAATGACTGCGGGCAGCGGTTTCAGTGTGACTTTGACATAACAAAACATTTTTATTGAGTTAATAAACTAATAAATGATGAAATAGCTTCCACTAGACTTACAGCTTGGGTATTAATGTGAAGAGGAGTGAAAGACTGGGAGAGTGAAAGACTGAGAGAGTGAAAGACTGGGAGAGTGAAAGGCTGGGAGAGTGAAAGATTGAGAGAGTGAAAGACTGGGAGAGTGAAAGACTGGGAGAGTGAAAGACTGGGAGAGTGAAAGACTGGGAGAGTGAAAGTCTGGGAGAGTGAAAGACTGAGAGAGTGAAAGGCTGGGAGAGTGAAAGACTGAGAGAGTGAAAGACTGGGAGAGTGAAAGACTGAGAGAGTGAAAGACAGGAGTTCACATACAAATGAAGTCCATAAATAGCGAATTAGCAGAGTGTTGATAAAAGAGCTCATAAATGAAAGCCATTCTAGGCTAACAGTTTGAAACAAGCCTCGGTCGCTTGCAGATATCAGTGAATAAAGACAGGGGAGAGAATCATGCAGGGCTGTTGCAGCAGCGGCGGCGGTAAGCCGGCGAATTCCTCAACGAGGATCGATGGCTGTTTTCGGGCTTTTCAAAATACCGCATTTAGTTGGGGGGGATGCAGTTTAGCCTGTGGGCGCCAGTTCCGGGCTCTGGCAATGAAAGCTGGCAAACTCTGGGAGTTTATTGCTGTGCGCAGTCACGGCCGGCCCAGGTGAGAGAATGAGGAGAGAGAATAAAAATACGGTTTTGCGATTTCCAACTGCCAGCAGCAGGGAGACGGCAACGGGGGCATTTAAGTCATTCTGCTTTTTCAAAGCAAAGTTTAACGTAACAGGGATAGCATACACTGAAGAGATTTGTGCAAGAGTTTTTTCAGTGGGTACTGAAAAAATTAAAGCTACTGCTAAAGTATTGTCAGTGGGTCAACGCTAGAGCTCTAATGGGGTCAATGGGTTCGATGTAAACTTCTTGGGGTCAGTAGGTCAAGATTAGAATTCCGAGGGTCAGTAGGTCAAGATTAGAATTCCGAGGGTCAGTGAGTCAAGATTAGAATTCCGAGGGTCAGTGAGTCAAGATTAGAATTCCGAGGGTCAGTGGGTCAAGATTAGAATTCCGAGGGTCAGTAGGTCAAGATTAGAATTCCGAGGGTCAGTGAGTCAAGATTAGAATTCCGAGGGTCAGTAGGTCAAGATTAGAATTCCGAGGGTCAGTGAGTCAAGATTAGAATTCTGAAGGTCAGTGGGTCACGATTAGGGTTCTTAGAATCAGTGGGTCAAGATCAGGGTTCTTTGGGTCACTGGGTCAGGATTTGGATTCCTTGGGTTAGTGGGTCCGGATTGGAATTCTTAGAATCATGAGCTAAGATTGGGATTCTTAGAAACAATGAGCTAATATTCATATTCTTAGAAACAGTAAGCTAAAATTTAGGATTCTTAGAAACAGTGAGCTAAGATTAGGATTCTTAGAAACAGTGAGCTAAAATTAGGATTCTTAGAAACAGTGAGCTAAGATTAGGATTCTTAGAAACAGTGAGCTAAAATTAGGATTCTTAGAAACAGTGAGCTAAGATTAGGATTCTTAGAAACAATGAGCTAATATTCATATTCTTAGAAACAGTGAGCTAAGATTAGGATTCTTAGAATGTCTCCAGTTTGATTCAAATTTTTTTCTATTCCAATTAGTTTTTCAACTTGCAGCGAAGGTTTTTGCTAATCGCAGATAATTTGAAGCATCAAGTCCTACAATATCGAAGTTAAAAAATCTGATCATTAAGGAAAATATTTTTTGCATTATACAAATTTTGAAAATAACCTGTTTCTCTAACAGCCTTTTATCCCTGGGCAGAATTTAATTAAAAATGGCTGGCACTGCTCTCAGCCTGTTGCAGCTCAGAATCAGTCCACCCTCAGGCAAGACAATTAATTCTGTTGTAAGCTGTGCAACTTCACAATGAAAACTGCAATTGTGTCGGCAGACATCACAGAATATTTGTTTAAAATTCTGAGCGTAATTTTCTTTGAGCAGCTACTTGTAGCAGTTATGGACTCTTTTGGGTTTGAAGCGCTGTGCGAGATTAGATAAGATTATAACTCCCCAGGTGCTATCAAGGTAGGGATTAGAATTCCCCGGGCTATCTGGATTAGGATTAGAATTTTCCAGGCTATATGGATTAGGATTAGAACTCCCCGGGCTATCTGGATTAGGATTAGAACTCCCCGGGCTATCTGGATTAGGATTAGAATTTTCCAGGCTATATGGATTAGGATTAGAACTCCCCGGGATATCTGGATTAGGATTAGAATTCCTCGGGCTATCTGGATTAGGATTAGAACTCCCCGGGATATCTGGATTAGGATTAGAATTCCTCGGGCTATCTGGATTAGGATTAGAATTTCCCAGGCTATCTGGATTAGGATTAGAATTTCCCAGGCTATCTGGATTAGGATTAGAACTCCCCGGGATATTTGGATTAGGATTAGAATTCCCCCAGACTATCTAGATTAGGATTAGAACTCCCGGGATATTTGGATTAGGATTATAACTCCCCAGGTGCTATCAAGGTAGGGATTAGAATTCCCCGGGCTATCTGGATTAGGATTAGAATTCCCCGGGCTATCTGGATTAGGATTAGAATTTTCCAGGCTATATGGATTAGGATTAGAATTTCCCAGGCTATCTGGATTAGGATTAGAACTCCCCGGGATATCTGGATTAGGATTAGAATTCCTCGGGCTATCTGGATTAGGATTAGAATTTCCCAGGCTATCTGGATTAGGATTAGAATTTCCCAGGCTATCTGGATTAGGATTAGAACTCCCCGGGATATTTGGATTAGGATTAGAATTCCCCCAGACTATCTAGATTAGGATTAGAACTCCCGGGATATTTGGATTAGGATTATAACTCCCCAGGTGCTATCAAGGTAGGGATTAGAATTCCCCGGACTATCTGGATTAGGATTAGAATTTCCCAGGCTATATGGATTAGGATTAGAACTCCCCGGGCTATCTGGATTAGGATTAGAATTTCCCAGGCTATCTGGATTAGGATTAGAACTCCCCGGGATATCTGGATTAGGATTAGAATTCCTCGGGCTATCTGGATTAGGATTGGAACTCCCCGGGATATTTGGATTAGGATTAGAATTCCCCGGGCTATCTGGATTAGGATTAGAATTTCCCAGGCTATCTGGATTAGGATTAGAACTCCCCGGGATATTTGGATTAGGATTAGAATTCCCCCAGACTATCTAGATTAGGATTAGAACTCCCGGGATATTTGGATTAGGATTAGAATTCCCCGATCTATCAGGATGGGGATTAGAAAAGTTTCGACATTGAGCAGCCGGCTGAATCATCAGGCACACAATCAGTGAGCAGCCGGCTGAAACATCAGGCACACAATCAGTGAGCAGCCGGCTGAAACATCAGGCACACAATCAGTGAGCAGCCAACAAAGTGCTCAGCTTTCAGCACAAAAGTGTGCAGAGAGCACCAGAGGGGTGCAGAACCGTTTCCAGTGTGCTCAGAGAGGCTGAGGTCCTCTCCGCCATCCTCTTGCCTCAGGGATGAGGCAGTTCCCATGTCCTCTTTCTCTCTCTCCCCAATTTCCTTAATTTTTATCCAATTACCCTCTCTCTCTCCCCACTTACTGGCCCGAAGATCGGGAAGTTCCATGCGGGGCAGAGAGAGAGGGGGCGGAATGCGATACCCTAATTGTGCTCCCACAAGGAAACTGCGCCTTTTCCGAGAGCCTGAGTGGGATGGGGGTTCTCACACAAAAACAGGTGTGCTTGCAGAAGATTATTTATCTGCCTGCCCGCTTCTTCTCTTGTCTGTCGGGTTCTTAAATTACTGTGTGCTTGCCCTGCCAGCAGCAAACAAGCCTTACTATCTGCTGATATGCATTTTACTGAGAACCACTTTCAAGCACTATGACCCAGAATGAAAACAGAGTGACCCACTTTTAAATTACTGTGACCCATATGTACTCAGACTTGAACTTGCAGTGCGACCCATAGTTAAAAGTTCTGTGACCCAGATTTGAAGAACTGTGACCCAGGTGACCCAGATTTGAAGCACTGTGACCCAGATGACCCAGATGACCCAGATTTGAAGCACTGTGACCCAGATGACCCAGGTGACCCAGATTTGAAGCACTGTGACCCAGATGATCCAGATGACCCAGATTTGAAGCACTGTGACCCAGATGACCCAGATGACCCAGATTTGAAGCACTGTGACCCAGATGACCCAGGTGACCCTTATTTGAAGAAATATAAATTTGACCCAGGTGACCCAGATTTGAAAGCAATGTGACCCAGGTGACCCAGATGACCCATTATTTTGAAGCACTGTTACCCAGGTTTGAAGAAATGTGACCCAGGTGACCCAGATTTGAAGCACTGTGACCTAGATGACCCAGACGACCCAGAATGGAAGCAATATTCACAGGTGACCCAGAGTTGAAGCGCTGTGATCCAGGTGACCCAGGTGACCCAGATTTGAAGCTCTGTGATATAGCTGACCCAGACGACCCAGAATGGAAGCAATATTCACAGGTGACCCAGAGTTGAAGCGCTGTGATCCAGGTGACCCAGGTGACCCAGATTTGAAGCTCTGTGATATAGCTGACCCAGACGACCCAGAATGGAAGCAATATTCACAGGTGACCCAGAGTTGAAGCGCTGTGACCCAGGTGACCCAGATGACCTAGATTTGAAGTAAATTGACCCAGACTTGACCTAACAGTGTGACCCAGCACTCACCTCTCAATAGGCAAGCAACCTTTTTACATCATTGCTGGCCTGCCAGCCTGATAAACGAGCTCAGCCCCTACAGAATGCGCAAGCACTCCAGAATTTGTCACCTCCAGCCCCCTCGCCACTCCCCTCCATTTACTCCGGCCTCTCAATCCAGTGCAGAGCTGCCCAGAATTTGCATAGTGAGATCGGCCAGGCACCGGCCAAGGCCCGGTGATTAACTTGATTAACGGCGACTCCCGGAAGCCTCGCGCCCGGCGCCTCCGTTGAGACAGCAAAAGCCATGCAGGCTTAAACAGATCCAGCCCGCCCAGCCCCAGCAGTCCGGCTTCAAGGACTCAAGCGGCCACCTGTCACAGCTTGTTAACTGACCGGCTTGTCAAGGGCGTCGCGGGGGGGGGGGGTACATCGCAGTGAAGGAGGAGGCGGAGTAGGACTGCTCAACCGCGAGATTGATTTTCCTGAGTTTCCTTGGCCGAAACTCTCCCAGCCTGCCTTGGCTTAAAGCTAGATCGCAAATAAGAGCTAGGTTACTTTCACCGAGTCTGTCGCTTCTCAGACTTGGCTGTCGCTAGCACTCGATCGCCCAACTCGTCACTCGCTCACTCACACCTGAGCAGTGAGTTCTACTCAGGTGTAATGGCTTCTGCAGTTGGCAGTTCCTGTTCCAGGTGAAACCGCGAATGTTTCAACTATAACTTTCTTTATTTAGGTTATTAAAGTTCACCTAATTAAAATTATCTAGCATCTTAAACCATCTGAAGATGATCACAAGAGTGGGGTTGAGAGACTGGTTGAGACTATAGAAGAGACGCGGAAATGCAGAGGTTGAGAAATGGCGCAAAAACATACTGAGAGAGACATGGTGAGATACTGAGAGAGAGACAGGGTGAGATACTGAGAGATGCACGGTAAGATATTGAAAGAGGCTGAGATACTGAGAGAGAGGCAATGTGAGATACCGAGAGAGACAGGGTGAGATACTGAGAGAGAGACATGGTGAGATACTAAGAGAGAGGCAGGGTGAGATACTGAGAGAGAGGCAAGGTGAGATACTAAGAGAGAGACAGGGTGAGATGCTCTGAGAGAGACAGGGTGAGGTACTGAGAGAGAGACAGGGTGAGATACTGAGAGAGAGGCAAGGTGAGATACTGAGAGAGACAGGCTGAAATACTCTGAGAGAGACAGGGTGAGATACTGAGAGAGACATGATGAGATACTAAGAGAGACAGAGTAAGGTATTGAGAGAGGCAGGGTGAGATACGGAGAGAGACAGGGTGGGATACGGAGAGAGACAGGGTGAGATATTAAGAGAGGTAGAGGGCGAGACACTGAAAGAGACACAGTGAGATACTGAAGGAGAGAGCAAGAAAAAGCGAGAGAATAGCATTGAACAGAAAGAGCCGATATCTGCAGAGACGAGAGAAAGACAAATGTTTGAGCTGAAGCCTCTGGCATTTAAAACCAAGCATTTGAGGTTAATAACATACCCGCCCCAATAGTCCCTGCCGAAAGCGAAGTTGTGTCAAACCTCCGCCAGCCTTGTGCGTGCGCGCTGATAGGAATTTTCCAGGAAACCGTCAGCCGGATTTCATCAGAGCTCTCGAACACCCGACAAGAACACAACAAGCGCATAGTTGCTGCAAAGTTCCAAGACGCTCGAAACGTTTTCGATTTCGATTTTCGAGGGGACATGAACGGAAATCAAAGAACTAATCCCAACCCCGGCTGAACTTCTGCCTGCTACACAAAAGGAATTGCAAGCTGATCAATGCGGTCCGTGGTCACGATGGAGCTGCGACA
This sequence comes from Macrostomum lignano, assembly GCA_002269645.1. Taxonomy (NCBI): domain Eukaryota; kingdom Metazoa; phylum Platyhelminthes; family Macrostomidae; genus Macrostomum; species Macrostomum lignano. Next base: position 86,966 of record NIVC01002706.1, read on the forward strand.
GAAATGAGACAGAGAGCATCAGAGACGAGATCTGCCGCCTTGTCCTCAAGCTGTGAGCGATGGACTGTGAAATTCTATTGGACATGTTTCCGACTGGCGTGCGCCAGCTTTGTATTGAGAATCGGATTTGAAAGTGCTCTGGCCATCTAGTATCCCAGTCCTTCTTCTTCTTGAATTCTCCCTCCGCCCCAGTCAGCTGTCTCAGGTCGTCGTCGAGCCGGAGAAAGCTGAGACGCAAGCCCAGAATAGGAGCAAGAGGAAGAAAAACGGTGGTGGCAGCTAAGTGCTAATGAGGGCCGCTGATCTGCTTTCAGTCGTCAGTGTTTCACCCCATCCCGATCCCCCCCAACTGCTTTTTATCGCCACCCGGGAGGCTGGGAGCTCCATCACTCCGAGCCCGCCAGGCTGGGATCGGATTTCGGAGGAGGAAGGCCGCGGTACTTTTCTATAGGAGCCAGCAGAAGAAGAAATGCAGCAAGAAACACCTCCCCCCATCTCCCTGGCTTTTTAAAGGCGGAGAGTGGCTTTCAGAATTGGAGAGCGGCGCTGCACGCGTCGCGTCATACAAAAGGCCCTCAGTGCATCTCTCTTAGCGCTCCTCTTTAACTTTTCACAGTATCATTCCTTTGCTCCGGCTTTGACTTTGCCTGACTTGGGCCTGGTCGCTTTTAAAAGCAGCGCCTCCTTCTCGTTCCATCTTATCTTGCACGCTCGCTTTTCTCTGTGTTTTTCCCGTCGCGCTGTGCCCTTATCTCTGCAGTGGGATTTTATCCCTTGTTGAGCAGGCGGGATGGCTGGCAGTTTCGGTTTAGAAGCTTCTGCAGTGGAAAGCAGATTTTTTCATTCTATTTCGCAACTGTTTCAGCCCCGGCCTGTCTGTCTGCTTCAACTGTTCGGATTTCTGTTCAAAAAGTTAAATCGATTCTTTTCCGCTCTGGCCATAAAAACAAAATGAGCCCGAGGAGGAGTAGTGGGGCCCAAGGAGGGGGGAGGGGGGTTGCCCAGACTTCAGCCGGCCCTGGTCAATTAAACTTCATCGCCTCATTTAGCTCCCAATGGGTTGGGGATCCGCAAGAGAGGGTGGGAACTAGGAGAGAGAGATGGGAAAAGTGGGGACGGCAGAGGCAGCTGCTGGGAATTAAGAGTTGCAGCAAGAGGACGCTTTGAGACCACTTGTCGCAGATGGGGAACTCAGGACCAGACAAGCCCCCCAAGGAATTAGTCCTGAGGGCGCCGGTGCAGGGGGTTAGTCACCAATTAAGAAGCTGCTGCTGCTGCTGCTGCTGTTTGGGGAGGGAGCCGCCGAGATCGCGCGAACAGAAACTCAATTTGATGCGGTGACAGCTTAGGAGACTGGGGAATGAGGAGGGCTGCGCTGCGGGGTCACTTTTTGGGAGGGATTGGATGGAGAAGTGGAGTCCGATTTTGGGATATCGAGGGCGAGACTCAATGAGAGAATAGGAGAGGAAGTCAGAGATTAGAGGAAGAGGGGCAAACCAGATTTATTGGGAAAGATGGGAGAGGTAGAGAAGGCATGGGTAGCTGATGGCTAGAGGGGTAGAGAAGGCATGGGTAGCTGATGGCTAGAGGGGTAGAGAAGGCATGGGTAGCTGATGGCTAGAGGGGTAGAGAAAAGGTAGATGGAGGCGGAGGGTAGAGAAGGCAAGATAGATTATGGCAGGGGTAGAGAAGGCAGGGTAGATGATGGTAGAGGGGTAGAGAAGGCAGGGTAGATGATGGCAGAGGGGTAGAGAAGGCAGGGTAGATGATGGCAGAGGGGTAGAGAAGGCAGGGTAGATTATGGTAGAGGGGTAGAGAAGGCATGATAGATGATGGCAGAGGGGTAGAGAAGGCAGGGTAGATGATGGCAGAGGGGTAGAGAAGGCAGGGTAGATTATGGTAGAGGGGTAGAGAAGGCATGATAGATGATGGCAGAGGGGTAGAGAAGGCAGGGTAGATGATGGCAGAGGGGTAGAGAAGTCAAGGTAGGTGAGGGCAGAGGGTAGATAAGACATGACAGGCGGTGTCAAAAACACTGATGACAAAAGATGACATCAAGCTGACACATTCCACTAGATAGAGTCAGCACAGTGAAGCAGTCAGCAATTTTGATTTAAATAAAACAGGCGGGGGCCGCCAGATGGCAGCAGATTGATAAGGGGAACAGAGCCTGTCTGTCAGTTTCCTGTCTGACAGTTTTTGTCCCGCATGCAGAGGCGACGGTGGAAGCCGCCCAAATCCGGGACTTTGCGCTCCTGCATTGCTTGGAGGGAATCAGCTGTAATCTCTCCGCTATTGCTGTGCGGCAAGAATTAGGGAAGCTGGAACGCCTGCATCGAAATTTCTTTGCTTAAACGTCGCCTACAAGCGAAGTTACAAGAAGCTGTTGAATTTTTAACTAAAACTATTGCAACATGTTTGTCCTGATTGCTGCTTCCGCCAGCCCCGGCTCCTAATAAAGTCTCCTAGCTGTAAAGCTTTTACCTGTTCTGAAATTATTTTCTTTAAAACTGAAAGTATTAGTACAATGGTAGAACAGTAATTGTACAATCATTCCGTGGCCTGTCTGTCGATCACTCCTCCCAGATACCCTATGCCTGTCATTTGTTCACTGCAACCCACAGCCTCAACCACACCACAGCCTCAACCACACCACAGCCTCAACCACACCACAGCCTCAACCACACCACAGCCTCAACCACAGCCTCAACCACAGCCTCAACCACAGCCTCAACCACAGCCTCAACCACACCACAGCCTCAACCACACCACAGCCTCAACCACACCACAGCCTCAACCACACAACAGCCTCAACCACACCACAGCCTCAACCACACCACAGCCTCAACCACACCACAGCCTCAACCACACCACAGCCTCAACCACACCACAGCCTCAACCACACCACAGCCTCAACCACACCACAGCCTCAACCACACCACAGCCTCAACCACACCACAGCCTCAACCACACCACAGCCTCAACCACACCACAGCCTCAACCACACAACAGCCTCAACCACACCACAGCCTCAACCACACCACAGCCTCAACCACACCACAGCCTCAACCACACCACAGCCTCAACCACACCACAGCCTCAACCACACCACAGCCTCAACCACACCACAGCCTCAACCACACCACAGCCTCAACCACACCACAGCCTCAACCACACCACAGCCTCAACCACACCACAGCCTCAACCACACAACAGCCTCAACCACACCACAGCCTCAACCACACCACAGCCTCAACCACACCACAGCCTCAACCACACCACAGCCTCAACCACACCACAGCCTCAACCACACCACAGCCTCAACCACACCACAGCCTCAACCACAGCCTCAACCACAGCCTCAACCACAGCCTCAACCACAGCCTCAACCACACCACAGCCTCAACCACACCACAGCCTCAACCACACCACAGCCTCAACCACACCACAGCCTCAACCACACAACAGCCTCAACCACACCACAGCCTCAACCACACCACAGCCTCAACCACACCACAGCCTCAACCACACCACAGCCTCAACCACACCACAGCCTCAACCACACCACAGCCTCAACCACACAACAGCCTCAACCACACCACAGCCTCAACCACACCACAGCCTCAACCACACCACAGCCTCAACCACACCACAGCCTCAACCACACCACAGCCTCAACCACACAACAGCCTCAACCACACTATAGCCTCAACCATATAACGACCTCTCCTTTGTGTGCTCAGTCAGTGCAATTGTTTGAACCCTGGCTGGCAGTGGATCTCTCACTTATCTATCATTATTCATCGTTGACTTTAATAAGCCAGAAAAGCATTGTTCTCAGGGTGAACTTTGCCTTTACTCTTTAATCTGACTACAACTAGAAATTTTAAGATCGCTCCGTACTTCTATTTAGTTTAAAGAGGCGGGCTTAGTCGGCAGAACAAGGCGGCTTCGACACAGGCAGAGGCAGAGGCGGGAGCGCAAGCTGCGCGGGCGACCTCGCTGCAGGAAGTATTAATTAGTCGCAGGGTGACACGGGCCTTGCCGCCTCTCTGCACCCATTTGGCCCTCTTGGCCTCCTGCTAAACTCCGTGACAGCTCCCCTTATTCCCCGTATCCCCCCTCTGACATACCTTACAGTTGGGCGTGACAGAGAGAGGCAGAGCTGCTGAGTGGCGGTGGAGCTTATCTCTGCCCCGCTAAGCGCGTAATTTTCTATTCACCAAAATTCGCACTCTTTCCTGCTGACTCTTGCCGGCGCATCTCTACGAGCGTAGAAGCAAAATAATTGAAATTTGCATCAGCTGTTTAGTTAATAAAATTCTGGGGCAGAATTATTTATCAGAGTCAGTTAATTGGGGCTGGATATAGTATCCTTTTTCTATTTATTCCGTATTGCCTTGGCCAATTATAGCAAATAATTCATTGCCAGAATATTGAAAGTAGTGAATTTTAGGCAGCTTATTATTATTAGAAAAAATAAAATAATTTCTTACTGCAATATTCAAACTAGAACCAATCTGCGAGCGAGCAGGGGGAGGCGAAAATATATTGCGAGCAGTTAGGGTTGCAGCATTCAAGCTCCAGCCAATCAGGGAGCGAGCAGGGGATGAAAATACATTGCGAGCAGTTAGGGTTGCAGAATTCAAGCTCCAGCCAATCAGCGAGCGAGCAGGGGACGAAAATATATTGCGAGCAGTTAGGGTTACAGTATTTAAGCTCCAGCCAATCAGCGAGCGAGCAGGGGACGAAAATACATTGCGAGCAGTTAGGGTGCAGCATTCAAGCTCTAGCCAATCAGCGAGCGAGCAGGGGACGAAAATATATTGCGAGCAGTTAGGGTTACAGTATTTAAGCTCCAGCCAATCAGCGAGCGAGCAGGGGACGAAAATACATTGCGAGCAGTTAGGGTGCAGCATTCAAGCTCCAGCCAATCAGCGAGCGAGCAGGGGACAAAAATATATTGCGAGCAGTTAGGGTTACAGTATTTAAGCTCCAGCCAATTAGCGAGCGAGGAGGAAACGAAAATACATAGCGGGCAGATGCATCATTCAAGCTCCAGCCAATTAGCTCAGTGGGTTTCCCCACTCGATGGGTAGCCAATAAGCGAGCGAGTAGGGTCAGGGAAAGAGCAGATGCTTTTAGGCTTAAACAGTCCGTTACTTCTTAGCAAAAAACTAGTCCAATTTTACAACAACAGCCCTTAACTTTCAGGCTGCCTATCTTTTATGGTCCCAACCAGTGCAGCATCGTGCGAAATCGGCAGCTACTGGAGCGAGTGCAGCCGCCGCTACCAAGGAGCTAATCTATTCGATAATTCCTACAATTTTGGCTGGAATCTGACTTTTAGCCTGAAAGACATGTGCAGGTGCGGCTAACAGGACATTATTTATGCAAAGTACAATGTACACTGTCATTATTTCAACTAAAAAATATTTTTTAGACTGCGAAGCCATGTGAAACTGTTGAAGTGCCTGCACGACTTGATCAACCAGAGATGCGCGGAAAAGATGGACTTTCTCACCATTCAAACTGTGCTGGACTATAAAAGATACGAACGAGCGGCTGACTTCATCTGTCAGGAGGGCAACATTCAGTGTGAGTTATTTGTTAGTATTTCATGTTTCCGCACACTTTCATGATATTTCATGCGAATGCAACCAGCTCGCACCTACTTAAATACCTGTGCCAGTGTTCGGGCAGAGCATCGGCTGCCTCGAAAAGTTTCAAGAGGAGGCCAAGGCGTGCGCCAGGCTGCACTCATTCTCTAGCACCATCAAAACGGCCAACAGGGATATCGAGAGCGCGCTGAATGACCAGTCGGAGGACACGCTGGGAATTCGCACCGACAAGGCCGCCATGCTGCTCTTTATGGAGCGCAAGATCAAGCAGAAGCTCTGCTCGTGAGTGCCCGCCCACATGCTTGCTCTCTGTGGCCTCAGCCTCAACCACAGCATCAATTACACCACAGCATCAATTACACCACAGCTTCAATTACACCGCAGCCTCAACCACACTGCAGTCTCAACCACACCAAACCCTCATCCACAGCCTTAACCACAGCCTCAACAACAGCCTCAACCACAGTCTCAACCACAGCCTCAACCACAGTCTCAACCACAGTCTCAACCACAGTCTCAACCACAGCCTCAACCACAGTCTCAACCACAGCCTCAACCACAGCCTCAACCACAGCCTCAACCACAGCGTCAACCACAGCCTCATCCCCAGCCTCAACCAAAGCCTCAACCACAGCCTCCACCACAGCCTCAACCACAGCCTCAACCACAGCGTCAACCACAGCCTCATCCCCAGCCTCAACCAAAGCCTCAACCACAGCCTCCACCACAGCCTCAACCAAACCACAGCCTCGTGAAGCTCACGTACAAATTACCTAATAAGCTTGAGACACGACAGGAAAACTTAGCCGATGCTTCCAGCAATTTAAATTCTGCTGCTCGCAAAAATTCTGACCTCAGCCGCAGCAGTTGCGACAACGGACTCAAGGATGAGCAAAGCCGGAGCAGTCGGAAATGAGATTTCACTGCCACAGGAAACTGGACAGGATTGCCTAGGGGGGAAGTTCTTTCTTTCTGAGGAAGAAAACGACCTCATGCCGACTGTGCTCGGGAGAAGTCTCGGACTCGACTCGCTTGACCGATCTCACCCGATTCAGGGGGGCATTGGGGCAGGTCATTTCGGCTGGGCAAAGCTCCAGATAGGCTGTCCCGGCTATTTTTTATCTCTCAGCAATGATGATGAAGCAAGTCGTTTGGCCAAGTCGAAATCGATGCCCAACCATTTGATCAGAGAGTTGCAGAGAGCCAAATTTCACTACAAATTATTCTATCACTAATAGTCTGGTAAATTATATTATAGAAAGGAGGAAAATATCCAGACAAAAATTCTCATTTTTGATCAATCCAGCTCATATTTAAATAAAACTTATCCAGTTAAAACTCTAAACGCAAAAAAATTCACTAGTTTTTTTTTAAAGTCACCTACTTCTAGTAGAACAAAATGAGTATTGGTATCGGTTTTTGCGCGAGAATTGACTGAGCACGATTGTCCGCTGTGACAGTTGCCTGTTTTGCTTGGTTGGCTACTGTCTCTACAGGTAGCTAATTGTCTCTGCAAGTAGCTAATTGTCTCTGCAGGTAGCTAATTGTCTCTGCAGGTAGCTAATTGTCTCTACAGGTAGCTAATTGTCTCTGCAGGTAGCTAATTGTCTCTGCAGGTAGCTAATTGTCTCTGCAAGTAGCTAATTGTCTCCACAGGTAGCTAATTGTCTCTGCAGGTAGTTAATTGTCTCTGCAGGTAGCTAATTGTCTCTGCAGGTAGCTAATTGTCTCTGCAAGTAGCTAATTGTCTCTGCAGGTAGCTAATTGTCTCTGCAGGTAGCTAATTGTCTCTACAGGTAGCTAATTGTCTCTGCAAGTAGCTAATTGTCTCTGCAGGTAGCTAATTGTCTCTGCAGGTAGCTAATTGTCTATGCAGGTAGCTAATTGTCTCTGCAGGTAGTTAATTGTCTCTGCAGGTAGCTAATTGTCTCTGCAGGTAGCTAATTGTCTCTGCAGGTAGCTAATTGTCTCTGCAGGTAGTTAATTGTCTCTGCAGGTAGCTAATTGTCTCTGCAGGTAGCTAATTGTCTCTGCAGGTAGCTAATTGTCTCTGCAGGTAGCTAATTGTCTCTACAGGTAGCTAATTGTCTCTACAGGTAGCTAATTGTCTCTACAGGTAGCTAATTGTCTCTGCAAGTAGCTAATTGTCTCTGCAGGTAGCTAATTGTCTCTGCAAGTAGCTAATTGTCTCTACAGGTAGCTAATTGTCTCTGCAGGTAGCTTATTGTCTCTGCAGGTAGCTAATTGTCTCTACAGGTAGTTAATTGTCTCTGCAGGTAGCTAATTGTCTCTGCAGGTAGCTAATTGTCTCTACAGGTAGCTAATTGTCTCTGCAGGTAGCTAATTGTCTCTGCAGGTAGCTAGTTGGCACTGCAGGTAATTGGAACTGCAGGTAATTAGCACAACAGGTAATTGGCACAACAGGTAATTAGCACCGCAGGTAATTGGAGCTGCAGGTAATTAGCACTGCAGGTAATTAGCACTGCAGGTAATTAGCACAACAGGTAATTAGCACTGCAGGTAATTGGAACTGCAGGTAATTGGAGCTGCAGGTAATTAGCACTGCAGGTAATTAGCACTGCAGGTAATTAGCACTGCAGGTAATTAGAGCTGCAGGTAATTAGCACTGCAGGTAATTAGCACTGCAGGTAATTAGCACTGCAGGTAATTAGCACTGCAGGTAATTGGATGTCAACACGCTCCCTTTTCCCGCAGAGACCGACGAAAAGTAGTCGAATGCGTTGAGCGTCTTCTACTCAACGACCGACATCTGTGCCCCAGCTCCAGCATCCGCCTAGTAACCAGATACTACTCGCTCCTGCTGCCCGACACCTGCAGCTACGTTGAGCTGTCCCCAGCCGTCGCTTCGCCGGGCGGCGGCGAAGTCGCTTCGTCATCGAGTCGATACGAAACCGGCCAGACAAACGAATACGGGGCCAGCGTCGGCCGGGTCAACCGCGGCAACGGAGCTATCGGGACAGCCAACTTCAGGTCGTCTGCTATCCTTGCAGTCAGCGCTGCTGTGGCTGCCGCAGTCAGATGCGTGTTCTAACCCGGACTGCAGCTGCCTGTCCTGACTGGCATTGAGCTGAGTCAGCTGCTTCTTCTGTGCAAGCAAAGCGCCTGTGACTCCTGCATGTATTGTTTTCTTTGAATCTCGCCCAATACAACTGTGCCCTCTACAGTCATCCCACTGTTTTCCTCCCTCCCTACCCCCTGTCCCCTCCCTCTTTGCCCCTTGTCCCTCCCTCTCTGCCCCCTGTCCCCTCCCTCTTTGCCCCTTGTCCCTCCCTCTCTGCCCCCTGTCCCCTCCCTCTTTGCCCCTTGTCCCTCCCTCTCTGCCCCTGTCTGCCCCTGTTCCCTCCCTCTCTGTCCCCTGTCCCCTCCCTCTTTGCCCCCTGTCCCTCCCTCTCTGCCCCTGTCTGCCCTGTTCCCTCCCTCTCTGTCCCCTGTCCCTCCCTCTCTACCCCCTGTCCCCTCCCTCTTTGCCCCCTGTCCCTCCCTCTCTGCCCCTGTCTGCCCCTGTTCCCTCCCTCTCTGTCCCCTGTCCCCTCCCTCTTTGCCCCCTGTCCCTCCCTCTCTGCCCCTGTCTGCCCTGTTCCCTCCCTCTCTGTCCCCTGTCCCTCCCTCTCTACCCCCTGTCCCCTCCCTCTTTGCCCCCTGTCCCTCCCTCTCTGCCCCTGTCTGCCCCTGTTCCCTCCCTCTCTGTCCCCTGTCCCTCCCTCTCTACCCCCTGTCCCCTCCCTCTTTGCCCCCTGTCCTTCCCTCTCTACCCCCTGTCCCTCCCTCTCTGCCCCTGTCTGCCCTGTTCCCTCCCTCTCTGTTCCCTGTTCCCTCCCTCTCTGTCCCCTGTCCCTCCCTCTCTACCCCTGTCCTCCCCTTTCTGTTTAAAATGTTTTCTAACAATGTGAGCCACGTGTATTTTTTCTATCTTTGCTGTGGCTGTTTCCCTATCTTAAAGTTTTCGAATTGTTGCTTAAGAATATTTCAGTTATTAATATCCACAGGGGCCTGTAAATATCTGCATGCTTGGTTTGCGGTGTACCTTTCAATTGTACCCCTTTACTAATAGAAATTATTAATGAAGTTTGTGACGACAAGCAACCACTGAATTCTATAAAAATCAAAACCCTCTAATTTGTATGCGAGTGTGACTAATCAACTTGTAGATCCTGCTTATAGTTTGCACTTTTGTAGTCTGCTAGATGATTAGAATTTGCGTTGAATTTTTCAATTCTAATGCCGGCACTGAGCATTTAAGCCAAGTCTAGAGCCCCTGTTCCATGCATCTTGAAGTGCGAATGCTTAGTGTGCGCACATCTGGACTGGCGTATCTATCTTGTGAAATCTGTGCACTTTTAGCTCGTGATAATTCTCTCCTCTGTTCCTGATGATCCTCTCTCCCCTGTTCCTGATGGTCCTCTCTCCCCTGTTCCTGATGATCCTCTCTCCCCTGTTCTTGATGATCCTCTCTCCTCTGTTCCTGATGATCCTCTCTCCCCTGTTCCTGATGATCCTCTCTCCTCTGTTCCTGATGATCCTCTCTCCCCTGTTCCTGATGATCCTCTCTCCTCTGTTCCTGATGATCCTCTCTCCCCTGTTCTTGATGATCCTCTCTCCCCTGTTCCTGGTCCTCTCTCCTCTGTTCCTGATGATCCTCTCTCCCCTGTTCCTGATGATCCTCTCTCCCCTGTTCTTGATGATCCTCTCTCCTCTGTTCCTGGTCCTCTCTCCCCTGTTCCTTGTCCTCTCTCCCCTGTTCCTGATGATCCTCTCTCCCCTGTTCCTGATGATCCTCTCTCCCCTGTTCCTGATGATCCTCTCTCCCCTGTTCCTGGTCCTCTCTCCCCTGTTCCTGGTCCTCTCTCCCCTGTTCCTGGTCCTCTCTCCCCTGTTCCTGGTCCTCTCTCCCCTGTTCCTGATGATCCTCTCTCCTCTGTTCCTGGTCCTCTCTCCCCTGTTCCTTGTCCTCTCTCCCCTGTTCCTGATGATCCTCTCTCCCCTGTTCTTGATGATTCTCTCTCCCCTGTTCCTTGTCCTCTCTCCCCTGTTCCTGATGATCCTCTCTCCCCTGTTCCTGATGATCCTCTCTCCCCTGTTCCTGATGATCCTCTCTCCCCTGTTCCTTGTCCTCTCTCCCCTGTTCCTGATGATCCTCTCTCCCCTGTTCTTGATGATTCTCTCTCCCCTGTTCCTTGTCCTCTCTCCCCTGTTCCTGATGATCCTCTCTCCCCTGTTCCTGATGATCCTCTCTCCCCTGTTCCTGATGATCCTCTCTCCCCTGTTCCTTGTCCTCTCTCCCCTGTTCCTGATGATCCTCTCTCCCCTGTTCCTGATGATTCTCTCTCCCCTGTTCCTTGTCCTCTCTCCCCTGTTCCTGATGATCCTCTCTCCCCTGTTCCTGATGATCCTCTCTCCCCTGTTCCTGATGATCCTCTCTCCCCTGTTCCTGATAATCCTCTCTGCCCTGTTCCTGATAATCCTCTCTCCCCTGTTCCTGATGATCCTCTCTCCCCTGTTCCTGATGATCCTCTCTCCCCTGTTCCTGATGATCCTCTCTCCCCTGTTCCTGATGATCCTCTCTCCCCTGTTCCTGATAATCCTCTCTCCCCTGTTCCTGATGATCCTCTCTCCCCTGTTCCTGATGATCCTCTCTCCCCTGTTCCTGATGATCCTCTCTCCCCTGTTCCTGGTGGTCCTCTCTCCCCTGTTCCTGATGATCCTCTCTCCCCTGTTCCTGATGATCCTCTCTCCCCTGTTCCTGATGATCCTCTCTCCCCTGTTCCTGATGATCCTCTCTCCCCTGTTCCTGATAATCCTCTCTCCCCTGTTCCTGATGATCCTCTCTCCCCTGTTCCTGATGATCCTCTCTCCCCTGTTCCTGATGATCCTCTCTCCCCTGTTCCTGATGATCCTCTCTCCCCTGTTCCTGATGATCCTCTCTCCCCTGTTCCTGATGATCCTCTCTCCCCTGTTCCTGATGATCCTCTCTCCCCTGTTCCTGATGATCCTCTCTCTCCTGTTCCTGATGATCCTCATGATCCTCTCTCCCCTGTTCCTCATGGTCCTCTCTCCTCTGTTCCTCATGGTCCTCTCTCCTCTGTTCCTCATGGTCCTCTCTCCTCTGTTCCTCATGGTCCTCTCCCCCTTGTTTTCGATAATCTTCTCTCCCTGTTTCTGTGTTATAAAGAACCCTTGTCATTTGCTTGCTCAGCTCGTACTCACGACCCTAATGGCCGTCATGAATTTATTTGAGTGGCACAGTTGACTCTCACAGAATCTGTCAGTGTGGTTAAGGGATTTGTAAAATTGTTATAAGTATCAAAATTATACAATGTGAGATTATAATAAGTGGTAATGTTTAAATGCCTGTATCAATAAATTGAATGTCAAAGCCCTTCTACTGAGTACCAAGCATTGCTAACCGTTTTTTGCGTGGCTGAGAGCGTTTCATTAAATTGAGTTTGCTTTTCAGTGAAAACTGTTTGTTATAAATTTACTAAAATCCTACTGCTAGTAGAACAGATGCTGATACGAGCGTATCTTTTCTAGCAATAAAAATGCTTTATAATATACTTTTTTCATTTCGGTATCTAACAATTTGAAGATGATTTTGAGTAGAGTCAGGGACTATTCTAAAGAGAGTCAGAGACTACTCTGGAGAGAGCCAGGCAGGGGATTCTGGAGAGAGTCAGACAGGATTCTGAAGAGAGTCAGACAGGATTCTGGAGAGAGTCAGGATTCTGGAGAGAGTCAGAGACTACTCTAGAGAGAGTCAGACAGGATTCTGGAGAGAGTCAGGATTCTGGAGAGAGTCAGAGACTACTCTAGAGAGAGTCAGACAGGATTCTGGAGAGTCAGACAGGATTCTGGAGAGAGTCAGGATTCTGGAGAGAGTCAGAGACTACTCTAGAGAGAGTCAGACAGGATTGTAAAGATGGTCCTCAGGTGATGAGCAGGACATGAAGGCCTGTAGTGTTTGAAAGTTCTATTTGCAAAAGACATTGTTTTTGTAGCTCCAAAAATCTATTTTTAGCAATTCTTTCAGAAGACGTTCTCTTTTATGTTGACAGTGTTTTCAAGTTTTCTTCTAAAAATAGAAATGTGTTGGTGGCAGCACCCGTGTCTGGAGAACTGGCAGACACAGGTAAGTAACTAAATACTCCAAGTATTGATTGAAGACGCTTGGCCTGATCGATAGCTAACATCTGACAGCTTTTGAAAGCTGATAAACAGAATTCCTCAAGTACCAGCTGCAGCAACAAGGAGCTTGAAAACACACACAGATAGGTGATCGATTTTACTTTAGTCACAGGCCAGGTGCTTCTCTGCCTCTATTCCGCGGAATATTTTATCAACACCTTCTTGAAAGGGTGGCTGATGGAGATGCCAATCCCGCTCTGTCAAGCATCGCAGTGAGATTGCCTTATTAGGTCATCACCGGGAGAGCGTTCACTGAGCGGCTTGCAGAAAATATTCCCCGCTTATTGACAGCCTCCCGTGCCCCCCGGCTGTCACCTGGGGAAGACAATTCTTCCTCTGGGCCGCCCAAGCCCAAGCAGGCTGCGCGAGTACAAAAGAAATTCTCAAACACTGCAAATAACAAGCTGCCAGTGTCAATGCAAAGGTGCGTTGGAGACAACATCGGCAGAGTCTGGTAGGCGTCAGGCTGGGTGGCTGGTGCAAAACACACACAAAGGACCTCGTGAGCACCCTTGCAGATATTTGAGCAGGCTGTTTACGACGAGCTGCATCTCTCGTATGCCTTCGTCTCTCCTCCTCTTCCCTTCATAACAGTGTTTGGCACTGAGATGCTTTCTGCTTCTCGGGGTAGGCGAGACCTTGAAATGCTCCTTTTCACTGTGCTCTTCGTTTCTTTGGGATTGGGAAACTGAGACGAATAGAGGATCTGCCAGGTGTCCGGCCATCGATCAGCGGCTTCGAATTTGGGCGAGGGGGATTTCGAAAGAATATCTGCTCCAATGTGGGATAATATTGGAGACAGGGACTGACAACACGTGGTATTTCTGTTCTGGGCTCGATAGTGTTATGAGAACAGTACCTAGTAATGAATCTTATGACTGGTTTCGTTATGACTGATTCTGTTATGACTGATTCTTTTGACTTGAATCTGCAATGACTGATTCTCTTATGACTGATTCTGTTATGACTGATTCTGTTATGACTGATTCTGTTATGACTGATTCTGTTATGACTGATTCTGTTATGACTGATTCTGTTATGACTTGAATCTGCTATGACTGATTCTCTTATGACTGATTCTGTTATGACTGATTCTGTTATGACTGATTCTTTTATGACTGATTCTTTTATGACTGATTCTGTTATGACTGATTCTGTTATGACTGATGCTGTCATTAGTCTGACTGAATAGGTCAGTCTGCAAAAAGTACAGTCATTCCTCGAAGGAGCGCACTTTTTGTCCACTGCTTCAGCCGCATCAGACTTTAAGGCTGCTGGCAAAAGCATAGCACTATCGGGACTCTCTGGTTGCGATCAGTGATTTCGCTAAACTGTTTGAGCATTAAGTTCTCTCCGAAGCCAGTCAATAGAATTCACTTCGGCTTCACTCGGTCAAGTCCACTTTGCAAATCTTCGTGAGGCTTCTTTAAAAGTGAACTGAGGAATTCAATTGTTAAAAATCCGCTTTCTGTAGCTCACAAATCTGTTCACCTGTCCTTTCATTCAAATTTCTACAGGAAGAACTTCTCTCATTTGCCTTGCTCAATTTCCACTTTCTGTTAATTGCGCTTCTCGGGCTCCTTTCCTCTTTCTCCTTGCCTCTTCACCCTCTCTCCGCCCTCCACCCTCTCTCCGCCCTCCACCCTCTCTCCGCCCTCCACCCTCTCTCCGCCCTCTCTTCGCCCTCTCTCCGCCCTCTCTCCGCCCTCTCTCCGCCCTCTCTCCGCCCTCTCTCCGGCCTCTCTCCGGCCTCTCTCCGCCCTCTCTCCGCCCTCTCTCCGCCCTGAGCCCTGGGGCCTGAGGCCCTGAGATCTGAACCCCAACTATAGAGATCTGAGCCCCAACTATAGAGATCTGAACCCCAACTATAGAGATCTGAGCCCCAACTATAGAGATCTAAGCCCCAACTATAGAGACCTGAGCCCCAACTATAGAGACCTGAGCCCCAACTATAGAGACCTGAGCCCCAACTATAGAGACCTGAGCCCCAACTATAGAGACCTGAGCCCCAACTATAGAGACCTGAGCCCCAACTATAGAGACCTGAGCCCCAACTATAGAGACCTGAGCCCCAACTATAGAGACCTGAGCCCCAACTATAGAGACCTAAGCCCCAACTATAGAGACCTGAGCCCCAACTATAGAGACCTGAGCCCCAACTATAGAGACCTGAGCCCCAACTATAGAGACCTGAGCCCCAACTATAGAGACCTGAGCCCCAACTATAGAGACCTGAGCCCCAACTATAGAGACCTGAGCCCCAACTATAGAGACCTGAGCCCCAACTATAGAGACCTGAGCCCCAACTATAGAGACCTGAGCCCCAACTATAGAGACCTGAGCCCCAACTATAGAGACCTGAGCCCCAACTATAGAGACCTGAGCCCCAACTATAGAGACCTGAGCCCCAACTATAGAGACCTGAGCCCCAACTATAGAGACCTGAGCCCCAACTATAGAGACCTGAGCCCCAACTATAGAGACCTGAGCCCCAACTATAGAGACCTGAGCCCCAACTATAGAGACCTGAGCCCCAACTATAGAGACCTGAGCCCCAACTATAGAGACCTGAGCCCCAACTATAGAGACCTGAGCCCCAACTATAGAGACCTGAGCCCCAACTATAGAGACCTGAGCCCCAACTATAGAGACCTGAGCCCCAACTATAGAGACCTGAGCCCCAACTATAGAGACCTGAGCCCCAACTATAGAGACCTGAGCCCCAACTATAGAGACCTGAGCCCCAACTATAGAGACCTGAGCCCCAACTATAGAGACCTGAGCCCCAACTATAGAGATCTGAGCCCCAACTATAGAGACCTGAGCCCCAACTATAGAGACCTGAGCCCCAACTATAGAGACCTGAGCCCCAACTATAGAGACCTGAGCCCCAACTATAGAGACCTGAGCCCCAACTATAGAGATCTGAGCCCCAACTATAGAGATCTGAGCCCCAACTATAGAGACCTGAGCCCCAACTATAGAGACCTGAGCCCCAACTATAGAGACCTGAGCCCCAACTATAGAGACCTGAACTTGCATCACTCTTTTTTCTGCCCCTCATCCAGATTCGCGCCGTGATTTCCTGTAAAATTCTCTGCAGCCTCGCCAGATAGAAAACACACCAGCGATTTTTATCTGTTATTCGGGAAATTTAATCAGAAACACGAACTAGCACCCAAAGTTAGAGGTCTTACATGTACTGCATTGCTTTTGTTTACTTTACAAGCCAAACGGTAAATTTATCTTTTTCAAGTACAGCTTCTGCAACCTAAGGAAATTAGAAATTCCAACAACAAATACAGATAGATCAACAAGCAGCCGTATTTTTTAAGCTTCACACGGTTCACACCAAAACTTGTTTTTCTCCTTCTTAGTACAAGATGCGCGCCTGGCGCCATTGGCCCAGCAGCAGGCGCGCATCTCGCAGCTTGCTGTCCCGGTTCTGTCCAATGACAGCAGGGCTACGCTTGGCGCTCGCTACCTTAGTGACTACAAATAGTTAGCTCTCTGTCACTGAGCCGGACAGGCCAACCATTCTGAGTCTCCATTCTGAGCTGTTCAGTTAATTCAAGTAGGATTAATTTTATTTTTAAAACAAAAAAGCATAACGCCATTTATTGGTCTGGATAAACAGGTGAGTGAAGCATTGCATATAAATATGAATATAAATTATTAATGCATATCTATAAGGATCGTGTCTCAGTGCCAGTCGGTAACTAATAATAGACCGAGGCGGCGGCTCAAATACTGCACTGTGCGATAAAGGCCGAGGTTCATGGTAGCTGCTATCGATTAGCCATAAATTTGGTGGCATCTATAAACGTTCTAGAAGAAGAAATATAAGCCAGTAGGCAAATCAGAAGTGCGGCCACTGGGCACTGTTTACTGATCGAGGCTGAAAATACTGTTGAGATTGTTGGTCCGATACTGAGTTGGAGACTGATGCTGAGAAGGGGAGAGAGAGGGAGGTAGAGAAAGAGAGAAGGTAACGGCTGGTGGGATATGGATTAATATAGAGGGAGATGGATAGGAGACAGGTGGGAGATAGATAGGAGACAGACACTGGACAGATAGGAGACAGACACAGGACAGATAGGAGACAGACACTGGACAGATAGGAGACAGACACTGGACAGATAGGAGACAGACACTGGACAGATATGAGACAGACACTGGACAGACAGGAGACAGACACTGGACAGATAGGAGACAGACACTGGACAGATAGGAGACAGACACAGGACAGATAGGAGACAGACACTGGACAGATAGGAGACAGACACAGGACAGATAGAAGACAGACACTGGACAGATAGGAGACAGACACTGGACAGATAGGAGACAGACACAGGACAGATAGGAGACAGACACTGGACAGATAGGAGACAGACACTGGACAGATAGGAGACAGACACAGGACAGATAGGAGACAGACACTGGACAGATAGGAGACAGACACAGGACAGATAGGAGACAGACACTGGACAGATAGGAGACAGACACTGGACAGATAGGAGACAGACACTGGACAGATAGGAGACAGACACTGGACAGATAGAAGACAGACACTGGACAGATAGGAGACAGACACTGGACAGATAGGAGACAGACACAGGACAGATAGGAGACAGACACTGGACAGATAGGAGACAGACACTGGACAGACAGGAGACAGACACTGGACAGATAGGAGACAGACACCGGACAGATAGGAGACAGACACTGGACAGATAGGAGACAGACACAGGACAGATAGAAGACAGACACAGGACAGATAGGAGACAGACACTGGACAGATAGGAGACAGACACAGGACAGATAGAAAACAGGAGAGGGTGAGAGGCTCAGACCTGTTGCCATCAGAACTGATCTGTACTGACCATCGCTTCCTCAGATCAATATTCATTATTTTCCATCCTACTTTCTCAACCGACTGAACTCGTCTTCATTTTTCGTCGGCCATGGTGCTTCATCAGTAATTTATATTTTTTAGCTCTCCTTATCTGATTTGTGCATTCTAGTGGTCACCCATTAACAAAAGTATATATCAAATATTAAAGTACACACTCCAGTTAACTCCTAATCCGTTAGGCTCAATACATTTTTCATGATCCGGACCTCGCTTCCATGTTTTACGGGTCTGCTAGCCACAAATTAGAATTAATTCCGCTGACTAGCGAGTATTATGACCAGCCTTTAATCTGGATTCTCATGAGCATGAGCATTCGCACAAATCCTTGTGATTTCCCGCATAAGACCAGCTGGTCTCCCCTATAAGGCCAGCGCACACAAGGAAAGGGTTTGTAGCGCTTTGTAAGGATATAGTAGCCCAGTTGGTACTGCGGTACCAGTTTAACTTATTCGATTTCGACAGTGCAAACCAACGGTTTTCACTGAAGCGTTTTTGCTATTTCGATTGTTTCATATCGAATATAGATTTTTTGTCACTTTTTTTCGAATTAGACCCAGTCAGAAGCAGGTAGCAACCCAATTAGACCCAGTCAGTAAGCAGGTAGCAACCCAATTAGACACAGTCAGTAAGCAGGTAGCAACCCAATTAGACACAGTCAGTAAGCAGGTAGCAACCCAATTAGACACAGTCAGTAAGCAGGTAGCAACCCAATTAGACACAGTCAGTAAGCAGGTAGCAACCCAATTAGACACAGTCAGTAAGCAGGTAGCAACCCAATTAGACACAGTCAGTAAGCAGGTAGCAACCCAATTAGACACAGTCAGTAAGCAGGTAGCAACCCAATTAGACACAGTCAGTAAGCAGGTAGCAACCCAATTAGACACAATCAGTAAGCAGGTAGCAACCCAATTAGACACAATCAGTAAGCAACCCAATTAGACACGATCAGTAAGCAACCCAATTAGACACAGTCAGTAAGCAGGTAGCAACCCAATTAGACCCAGTCAGTAAGCAGGTAGCAACCCAATTAGACCCAGTCAGTAAGCAGGTAGCAACCCAATTAGACACAATCAGTAAGCAACCCAATTAGACACAATCAGTAAGCAACCCAATTAGACCCAGTCAGTAAGCAGGTAGCAACCCAATTAGACACAATCAGTAAGCAACCCAATTCGACACAATCAGTAAGCAACCCAATTAGACACAATCAGTAAGCAACCCAATTAGACCCAGTCAGTAAGCAGGTAGCAACCCAATTAGACACAATCAGTAAGCAACCCAATTAGACACAGTCAGTAAGCAGGTAGCAACCCAATTAGACACAATCAGTAAGCAACCCAATTAGACACAATCAGTAAGCAACCCAATTAGACCCAGTCAGTAAGCAGGTAGCAACCCAATTAGACACAATCAGTAAGCAACCCAATTAGACACAGTCAGTAAGCAGGTAGCAACCCAATTAGACACAATCAGTAAGCAACCCAATTAGACACAATCAGTAAGCAACCCAATTAGACCCAGTCAGTAAGCAGGTAGCAACCCAATTAGACACAATCAGTAAGCAACCCAATTAGACACAGTCAGTAAGCAGGTAGCAACCCAATTAGACACAGTCAGTAAGCAGGTAGCAACCCAATTAGACCCAGTCAGTAAGCAGGTACCGACCCAATTAGACACAATCAGCAGGTAAGCAGGTAGCAATCCAATTAGACACAATCAGCAGGTAAGCAGGCAGCAACCCAATTAGACACAGTCAGCAGGTAAGCAGGCAGCAACCCAATTAGACACAATCAGCTGGTAAGCAGGCAGCAACCCAATTAGACACAATCAGCAGGTAAGCAGGTAGCAACCCAATTAGACAGTCAGTAAGCAGGTAGCAACCCAATTAGACACAGTCAGTAAGCAGGTAGCAACCCAATTAGACACAGTCAGTAAGCAGGTAGCAACCCAATTAGACACAGTCAGTAAGCAGGTAGCAACCCAATTAGACACAATCAGTAAGCAGGTAGCAACCCAATTAGACACAATCAGTAAGCAACCCAATTAGACACAATCAGTAAGCAACCCAATTAGACACAGTCAGTAAGCAGGTAGCAACCCAATTAGACCCAGTCAGTAAGCAGGTAGCAACCCAATTAGACCCAGTCAGTAAGCAGGTAGCAACCCAATTAGACACAATCAGTAAGCAACCCAATTAGACACAATCAGTAAGCAACCCAATTAGACCCAGTCAGTAAGCAGGTAGCAACCCAATTAGACACAATCAGTAAGCAACCCAATTCGACACAATCAGTAAGCAACCCAATTAGACCCAGTCAGTAAGCAGGTAGCGACCCAATTAGACACAGTCAGTAAGCAGGTAGCAACCCAATTAGACACAGTCAGTAAGCAGGTAGCAACCCAATTAGACCCAGTCAGTAAGCAGGTAGCAACCCAATTAGACACAATCAGTAAGCAACCCAATTAGACACAATCAGTAAGCAACCCAATTAGACACAATCAGTAAGCAGGTAGCGACCCAATTAGACACAGTCAGTAAGCAGGTAGCGACCCAATTAGACACAGTCAGTAAGCAGGTAGCAACCCAATTAGACACAGTCAGTAAGCAGGTAGCAACCCAATTAGACCCAGTCAGTAAGCAGGTAGCAACCCAATTAGACACAATCAGTAAGCAACCCAATTAGACACAATCAGTAAGCAACCCAATTAGACACAATCAGTAAGCAACCCAATTAGACCCAGTCAGTAAGCAGGTAGCAACCCAATTAGACACAATCAGTAAGCAACCCAATTAGACACAATCAGTAAGCAACCCAATTAGACCCAGTCAGTAAGCAGGTAGCAACCCAATTAGACACAATCAGTAAGCAACCCAATTAGACACAGTCAGTAAGCAGGTAGCAACCCAATTAGACACAGTCAGTAAGCAGGTAGCAACCCAATTAGACCCAGTCAGTAAGCAGGTACCGACCCAATTAGACACAATCAGCAGGTAAGCAGGTAGCAATCCAATTAGACACAATCAGCAGGTAAGCAGGCAGCAACCCAATTAGACACAGTCAGCAGGTAAGCAGGCAGCAACCCAATTAGACACAATCAGCTGGTAAGCAGGCAGCAACCCAATTAGACATAATCAGCAGGTAAGCAGGCAGCAACCCAATTAGACACAATCAGCAGGTAAGCAGGTAACAACCCAATTAGACACAATCAGCAGGTAAGCAGGTAGCAACCCAATTAGACACAGTCAGCAGGTAAGCAGGCAGCAACCCAATTAGACACAATCAGCTGGTAAGCAGGCAGCAACCCAATTAGACATAATCAGCAGGTAAGCAGGCAGCAACCCAATTAGACACAATCAGCAGGTAAGCAGGTAGCAACCCAATTAGACACAGTCAGCAGGTAAGCAGGCAGCAACCCAATTAGACACAATCAGCAGGTAAGCAGGCAGCAACCCAATTAGACACAATCAGCAGGTAAGCAGGCAGCAACCCAATTAGACACAATCAGCAGGTAAGCAGGCAGCAACAGTAACAAGTAGGGCACAGTTTATCCCAGGCCCTAATCTCTATTTCCAAGAAAGACAATATTTCATATCTATAGCTAAGCATGTAGATGGGGCACTGGACAGACTGCTGAATATCTCAGCAGCACGCGGCTACCGTAAGTGGACTTTAGCGGATGAAGTGGCCCGAGGGTTTGGTATCCATCCAAAGGCCTCGCGCTGGCGACTTTCTGCTCCGAGAAGCTCGAGTCCGAATATCTAGATTGGAGTGCCACGAGTGTCCGAAATGCCGGGAGGAAGGGAAGGTGTATGGAGGGGAGTGCTATATGATGCACTTCTCTAGACACGATCACATCAGCCAAGATCATGGCGGAAGTTTTGTGCACTTTTGTGAGTTTTATTATTTATTTTTCATACAGTCATTTTTCGGACAACTGTAGGCTAACTGACTAATACTGCGGCGAATCTAAAAATTATCATTTCTAATGACGTTTAGTGCATTCAACTATTTCTGTAAAATACTAGCTTGTAACTCATTGGCTACTGCTCAAAATGCTAAGCTCAGTAAAATGCCTACAGTTGTCTGAAAATGCGGTTTTTTGAGATAGATTAGTACAGACGGCCCTTCACACGTGCTGTACAAATTGACTTCTTATTAACTCTTATCTCTCTGGAATTGATTTAAGCGCACCTTGAATGGCGATATCGCATCGCTAAGACCGCCCACCCCCCTCTTCTACAAGTTATAGTCGGTGGATATCATCTTGTGCACGTGAGAGGCAAAAGTGGAATTCATAGAGCTAGGGGTCAGTGTTGCTGGGGTCGGGCAGTTGCTATGGGGAAAAAGATGGTCAGCTGCAGTGATGGATGACGCGGAGGCGGCGGCGTTCACTGGAACGGCAGTTCGGGCAAGGCGCGGGGAGCGTTGCAAAAGCGATCATCCGCGGAAAAATCTCCTAGCTCCGGTCCCGCCCCAGGCCCCAAACGGTTCCTCCAAGCAAAAATTTCAAAGCAAACGCGCTTCAGAAGGAGAGAGGCAGCAGGAGCGGCAGAAGCAGACAGGGGGGGGAAATGTACTGCACCCTTAGTCTGCCTTCGGGCCTCTCTCACTCTCTAAAAAGCGGAGCAGCTTAGGAAACTGAAAGGCAACACGCGGCTACTGGGCCAGGCGCAGTTTGTGTCAACGCCAGACATGCGGCCGAGACAGACATGGCAAGCGAAGGGAGCCGGACCAGCAGGCTCTATTATAAAGCGCTTGCCGCAGGTACATGAGGTCGTGCCAGTCCCAATTTGCGCTGCACACTGAGAAAAGAAGGTGGCCCGCTGATGGGAATTTGAAATTGTCATTTTTACCTGACTCTGTTTTTCTATGCAAAATTTTCCCCAATACATGTATAGACTGCTTGCTCTTTGAAGTCGCCGCCAGGGGCTGCGTGTTTGCATTGCAACCTGTTGGCCTGTGGCATTGGCCTGGTCCTTGATGAGTGACTGAAAATCTGCGCTGGACAATGGCGCGTGCTGCCAGAAGCAATGCATTTCTGCTCGTAGTATCAACTGCTTGAGCCAGTAGGAACAAATACCTGAGTTTCTTTCAGCCCTCAACCAAAGGATCCTACAGTCATCTACTAGATGGTCCTACAGTCTAAAAGGTGGTCCTACAGTCATCTACTAGATGGTCCTAGATTGGACCATCTATTGGACCATGGTCCTACAGTCGTCTACTAGATGGTCCTACAGTCGTCTACTAGATGGTCCTACAGTCTATAAGGTGGTCCTACAGTCATCTACTAGATGGTCCTACAGTCATCTAATAGATAGTCCTACAGTCATCTAATAGATAGTCCTACAGTCATCTAATAGATAGTCCTACAGTCGTCTAATAGATAGTCCTACAGTCATCGACTAGAGGGTCCTATAGTCATCTACTAGAGGGTCCTATAGTCATCTACTAGAGGGTCCTACAGTCATCTACTAGATGGTCCTACAGTCATCTACTAGATGGTCCTACAGTCATCTAATAAATAGTCCTACAGTCATCTACTAGATGGTCCTACAGTCATCTAATAGATAGTCCTACAGTCATCTACTAGATGGTCCTACAGTCATCTACTAGATGGTCCTACAGTCATCTAATAAATAGTCCTACAGTCATCTACTAGATGGTCCTACAGTCATCTACTAGAATCGTCACAATGCGGCCGATTTACTTTTCAGCCAACACCGATCTCAAGCAGTCGGCGCAGACTTCAGGTCACTCCATCAGTTCCGTTGAAAAATCAGAAACGTTTTGTCTCGAACAGAAGCAGGGGAAAGTCCCACAGTCCTTTCTGCTTTGAGCTGCTTTTCATTGTGTTTTCTGTCTCGATTCAGCTATTGAAAGCAGTTTCAATGAAAGCAGAATTGTCAGATCCCGGATATTATGTTCTTACATGCATCGTGATTTGATATATCAGCTGCATTTTCATTCACCTCTCCAATGCTTTCTTTCTGCAAACACGCTAATCAAACATCCCTACCATCTATCAAACATCCCTACCATTTATCAAACATCCCTACCATTTATCAAACATCCCTACCATTTATCAAACATCCCTACCATTTATCAAACATCCCTACCATTTATCAAACATCCCTACCATTTATCAAACATCCCTACCATTTATCAAACATCCCTACCATTTATCAAACATCCCTACCATCTATCAAACATCCCTACCATTTATCAAACATCCCTACCATTTATCAAACATCCCTACTATCTATCAAACATCCCTACCATTTATCAAACATCCCTACCATCTTTCAAACATCCCTACCATCTTTCAAACATCCCTACCATCTTTCAAACATCCCTACCATCTATCAAATATCCCTACCATCTATCAAATATCCCCTTCAGCTATCAAACATCCCCATCAGCTATCAAACATCCCCATCAGCTATCAAACATCCCCATCAGCTATCAAATATCCCATCAGCTATCAAACATCCCCATCAGCTATCAAACATCCCCATCAGCTATCAAACATCCCCATCAGCTATCAAACATCCCCATCAGCTATCAAAAATCCCCATCAGCTATCAAAAATCCCCATCAGCTATCAAACATACCCATCAGCTATTAAACATCCCCATCAGCTATCAAATATCCCCATCAGCTATCAAACATCCCCATCAGCTATCAAACATCCCCATCAGCTATCAAACATCCCCATCAGCTATCAAACATCCCCATCAGCTATCAAATATCCCCATCAGCTATCAAACATCCCCATCAGCTATCAAATATCCCCATCAGCTATCAAATATCCCCATCAGCTATCAAATATCCCCATCAGCTATCAAATATCCCCATCAGCTATCAAACATCCCCATCAGCTATCAAATATCCCCATCAGCTATCAAATATCCCATCAGCTATCAAACATCCCCATCAGCTATCAAATATCCCCATCAGCTATCAAATATCCCCATCAGCTATCAAACATCCCCATCAGCTATCAAATATCCCCATCAGCTATCAAATATCCCCATCAGCTATCAAATATCCCCATCAGCTATCAAATATCCCCATCAGCTATCAAACATCCCCATCAGCTATCAAACATCCCCATCAGCTATCAAATATCCCCATCAGCTATCAAATATCCCCATCAGCTATCAAATATCCCCATCAGCTATCAAACATCCCCATCAACTATCAAACATCCCCATCAGCTATCAAACATCCCCATCAGCTATCAAATATCCCCATCAGCTATCAAATATCCCCATCAGCTATCAACCATCCCCATCAGCTATCAACCATCCCCATCAACTATCAAACATCCCCATCAGCTATCAAATATCCCCATCAGCTATCGAATATCCCCATCAGCTATCAAACATACCCATCAGCTATCAAACATCCCCATCAGCTATCAAATATCCCCATCAGCTATCAAACATCCCCATCAGCTATCAAATATCCCCATCAGCTATCAAACATCCCCATCAACTATCAAACATCCCCATCAGCTATCAAATATCCCCATCAGCTATCAAACATCCCCATCAGCTATCAAATATCCCCATCAGCTATCAAATATCCCCATCAGCTATCAACCATCCCCATCAGCTATCAAATATCCCCATCAGCTATCAAATATCCCATCAGCTATCAAACATCCCCATCAGCTATCAAATATCCCATCAGCTATCAAATATCCCCATCAGCTATCAAATATCCCCATCAGCTATCAAATATCCCCATCAGCTATCAAATATCCCCATCAGCTATCAAAAATCCCCATCAGCTATCAAATATCCCCATCAGCTATCAAATTTCTCCATCAGCTATCAAACATCCCCATCAGCTATCAAACATCCCCATCAGCTATCAAACATCCCCATCAGCTATCAAACATCCCTACCATCTATCAAACATCCCCATCAGCTATCAAAAATCCCCATCAGCTATCAAATATCCCCATCAGCTATCAAATTTCTCCATCAGCTATCAAACATCCCCATCAGCTATCAAACATCCCCATCAGCTATCAAAAATCCCCATCAGCTATCAAATATCCCCATCAGCTATCAAATTTCTCCATCAGCTATCAAACATCCCCATCAGCTATCAAACATCCCCATCAGCTATCAAACATCCCCATCAGCTATCAAACATCCCCATCAGCTATCAAATATCCCCATCAGCTATCAAACATCCCCATCAGCTATCAAACATCCCCATCAGCTATCAAACATCCCCATCAGCTATCAAATATCCCCATCAGCTATCAAACATCCCCATCAGCTATCAAACATCCCCATCAGCTATCAAACATCCCCATCAGCTATCAAAAATCCCCATCAGCTATCAAATATCCCCATCAGCTATCAAATTTCTCCATCAGCTATCAAACATCCCCATCAGCTATCAAACATCCCCATCAGCTATCAAACATCCCCATCAGCTATCAAACATCCCTACCATCTATCAAACATCCCCATCAGCTATCAAACATCCCCATCAGCTATCAAATATCCCCATCAGCTATCAAACATCCCCATCAGCTATCAAACATCCCCATCAGCTATCAAACATCCCTACCATCTATCAAACATCCCCATCAGCTATCAAACATCCCCATCAGCTATCAAACATCCCCATCAGCTATCAAACATCCCCATCAGCTATCAAACATCCCCATCAGCTATCAAACATCCCCATCAGCTATCAAACATCCCCATCAGCTATCAAACATTCCAGTCCACATTGATGCTAATAAAAGCCCTCACAAAGCCCAGTAAATGTGAAGCGCAGAAACTGTGTTATTAGCCACACGAGTCCACCACTGCCCCCCTCCCCAGACCCGCAACAATGCGGCAGAACAATGGGGTTGAATCCCAGAGCTCAGACAAAAGCCATTGATCTTCTGTCCCATCAAACAGCTCCACAGTGTTTCACTTCAGCAGTTGAAAAAAAGTATTGCCGTGACATGAGCTGCGGCAGCATCAAATCTAGGAAATTTATGCTCCAGCTGTCAGCGAGGCCTCGGCAGCCAACTAAGACTTTTGGATGTCTTATCTCCCGAAATCCCCATCCCCAAGCTGCTCCGTCTCGTCTAGTGTCGGATTCCCGATCTGCTTGCACTTTTAGCTGCTGCCGCGAAAGCAGCTAGCTGCTGGAATACAAGAGCTAGGATGGGGTGGCTTTGGCCTCCCACCAAAACCTTCCAATGCTAGGCAGGCAGTCCCCGCTCCTAGACAGCCGTAAGACTGGCATTGTCTCAACTTGCAGCAACAGTAGCAGCAAGGAATTCTTCAGTTTAGCCTCCTCCGCATCGCGGCTCAGCCAGTTTCCCAGCCATAATTGGGAATATTTGCCTAATTGGACGGTAGGAGGGGGGGGTAAATAAGATGCAAGTGCCTGCCATTCACGCCGAAAACAATGCATTGTAGAGAGCCTTTGCTTTTAGTAAAATTTCTTCTATGCAGTTGTTGGCTTGCTAACTCAAATTTGGGACTAGCTCTTGCTTCTTCTGTGACTTCAAGTTGTTCTCTATCGGCTGAAATATTAGTATTAATAGAACTTGCACCTTCTCTTGTCTTCAACTTAAAACTCTCTAATTAGTGACATGCAAATTGCCTACGGAGTTTGGCGATTACTGATAGCCAGGGTGCAGCATTGGAGCTTTAAAGCAATGAAGGGTTGGGGAATGGAAGTTTAGGGAATTGGAGGGTAACGAAAATGGAGGCAAAGGGAAATGGAGGGTAAGGAAAATGGAGGGTAAGGGAAGTGGAGGGTAAGGGAAGTGAAGGGTAAGGGAAGTGGAGGGTAAGAGAAGTGGAGGGTAAGGGAAGTGGAGGGTAAGGGAAGTGGAGGGTAAGGGAAGTGGAGGGTAAGGGAAGTGGAGGGTAAGAGAAGTGGAGGGTAAGGGAAGTGGAGGGTAAGGGAAGTGGAGGGTAAGGGAAGTGGAGGGTAAGGGAAGTGGAGGGTAAGGGAAGTGGAGGGTAAGGGAAGTGGAGGGTAAGGGAAGTGGAGGGTAAGGGAAGTGGAGGGTAAGGGAAGTGGAGGGTAAGGGAAGTGGAGGGTAAGGGAAGTGGAGGGTAAGGGAAGTGGGGGGTAAGGGAAGTGGAGGGTAAGGGAAGTGGAGGGTAAGAGAAATGCTACAATGAGGATAATGCTTTTGTAATTTCTTTCTAAGCATTAATTCCCAGCTCCAAGCAGCTCCCAGTTTCAATTTCAAGGCCTAGCGGCAAGCTGTTTCCACAGAACTGTTTTAGCAAACTAAAAACTGCTTCTCCATCGTCTTGGCTCTACCGGCTCTCCTTCGCCTTCCCATATCCTCAGAGAAGCAGCGGCTCCCCCTCAGAAGGAGCCCCCAGCTGATTGCTCAAATTAATTATTAATACGTCAACAGTCAGTTCAAACTCTCGTGCTGATGGACGCTTTACGTTGAAGCCAGAAAGTTTTTTCCCTTTTTCTCTTCTTCCGCCTCGTATCCCGACCCTGCCAGACAGGGAGCTCGATGAGTTCGAGCAATCTATTTTTCGAGGCGCGGCTCTTTTTCAAGAGTTTCTTCTTCGATTTTGGATGTCAGAATTTCAGTTCATCTAACACAAGCACTTGTTTTCGGTTTCCAATGTTAGCTATATGTGGCCGCCGACGGAATCGAACCCGGGGGGTCACGGCGCGTTTTACCACTGAGCCAATTTATAAGCGTAGAGGCATCGAAGTTGCTGGCTAGTGGCATGCTTTGTTTTGAAGGCTGAAAGCCTACTATTTGGTGAAACTGGGGATTCAAATAATTTTTTTCACTAATGTAAAGAGCTCACAGGGCTCCTCAGGCAGATGTTCTGCTTGGTCGCTGATCAGTTTATCAGTTTATACTCCATACCAATATAACAGCAATTTGAGGAAAACTCGGCCTCAGGGAGTTTTTCCAACCAGTTTTTAGTTGCTACTTGCTCCCGGGGGGACTCCGTGTGCACTTGCTGCACGCTGCAAAACAATTAGCATTGCCAAGAATTTTGCGTAGCAAATGGAAAAATAAATTCTCAACTGACTCTTCTTGAATCCCAGATGTCTCGAGCACAGTCTATGAGAGTCTGTCCTCATCATTCCTAGGCGTCTCAAGCACAGTCTATGAGACTCTTCCCTCATCATACCCAGCCGTCTCAAGCACAGTCTATGAGACTCTTCCCTCATCATACCCAGCCGCCTCAAGCACAGTCTATGAGAGTCTGCCCATATCATACCCAGCCGCCTCAAGCACAGTCTATGAGAGTCTGCCCATATCATACCCAGCCGCCTCAAGCACAGTCTATGAGAGTCTGCCCATATCATACCCAGCCGTCTCAAGCACAGTCTATGAGACTCTTCCCTCATCATACCCAGCCACCTCAAGCACAGTATATGAGAGTCTGTTCTCATCATACCCAGCCGTCTCAATCACAGTCTATGAGAGTCTGCCCATATCATACCCAGCCGTCTCAAGCACAGTCTATGAGAGTCTGCCCATATCATACCCAGCCGTCTCAAGCACAGTCTATGAGAGTCTGCCCATATCATACCCAGCCGTCTCAATCACAGTCTATGAGAGTCTGCCCATATCATACCCAGCCGTCTCAAGCACAGTCTATGAGAGTCTGCCCATATCATACCCAGCCGCCTCAAGCACAGTATATGAGAGTCTGTTCTCATAATACCCAGCCGTCTCAAGCACAGCCTATGAGACTCTTCCCTCATCATACCCAGCCGTCTCAAGCACAGCCTATGAGAGTCCGCCCTCATCATACCCAGCCGTCTCAATCACAGTCTATGAGAGTCTGTTCTCATCATACCCAGCCGTCTCAAGCACAGCCTATGAGAGTCCGCCCTCATCATACCCAGCCGTCTCAATCACAGCCTATGAGAGTCTGTCCTCATCATTCCTAGGCGTCTCAAGCACAGTCTATGAGACTCTTCCCTCATCATACCCAGCCGCCTCAAGCACAGTCTATGAGAGTCTGTTCTCATCATACCCAGCCGCCTCAAGCACAGCCTATGAGAGTCCGCCCTCATCATACCCAGCCGCCTCAAGCACAGCCTATGAGAGTCCGCCCTCATCATACCCAGCCGCCTCAAGCACAGCCTATGAGAGTCCGCCCTCATCATACCCAGCCGCCTCAAGCACAGCCTATGAGAGTCCGCCCTCATCATACCCAGCCGCCTCAAGCACAGCCTATGAGAGTCCGCCCTCATCATACCCAGCCGTCTCAAGCACTTCAAGAGACGCCTGTCCACTTCAAGTATCTCAAGCAGGCTGAACCAAGCGAAATCCTAAAATAAACCGGATCCCACACTCGCACAGGAATCGCAATGAATGCTGAAAACGCTTCAAGCAACAGCAGCAGAATTTCCTGCCCAAAGTTCGATTGGTTCGCTGTCGACGTTGAGCACCCGGCCTACCTGTGCCAGCTGGGCACCATCACGATCGGCCTGGTGCTGAACGGGCTCACTATGGGAGTTTTCTCTGTTGGCAAGGAGTTCAAAGGAGCTCCGTTTGTGTTCATGTGGGCGCTGGCCCTGTCCGACATCTGCAATCTGGTGGTCAAGTGGCCCGAGTGCTTTGTCATGGCCATGAGAGAGTGAGTGGCTGCTCTTTGCTTCTTGTTGCGCCTAGGAGCGTTTATTAGAAGGGTCGTTACTCTCAGCGATAGATAGAGTGAACTGTCTACCCAGACACTGTACCCCATAGACACTGTACCCCATAGACACTGTACCCCATAGACACTGTACCCCATAGACACTGTACCCCATAGACACTGTACCCCATAGACACTGTACCCCATAGACACTGTACCCCATAGACACTGTACCCCATAGACACTGTACCCCATAGACACTGTACCCCATAGACACTGTACCCCATAGACACTGTACCCCATAGACACTGTACCCCATAGACACTGTACCCCATAGACACTGTACCCCATAGACACTGTACCCCATAGACACTGTACCCCATAGACACTGTACCCCATAGACACTGTACCCCATAGACACTGTACCCCATAGACACTGTACCCCATAGACACTGTACCCCATAGACACTGTACCCCATAGACACTGTACCCCATAGACACTGTACCCCATAGACACTGTACCCCATAGACACTGTACCCCATAGACACTGTACCCCATAGACACTGTACCCCATAGACACTGTACCCCATAGACACTGTACCCCATAGACACTGTACCCCATAGACACTGTACCCCATAGACACTGTACCCCATAGACACTGTACCCCATAGACACTGTACCCCATAGACACTGTACCCCATAGACACTGTACCCCATAGACACTGTACCCCATAGACACTGTACACCATAGACACTGTACCCCATAGACACTGTACCCCATAGACACTGTACACCATAGACACTGTACCCCATAGAAACTGTACCCCATAGACACTGTACCCCATAGACACTGTACCCCATAGACACTGTACCCCATAGACACTGTACCCCATAGACACTGTACCCCATAGACACTGTACCCCATAGACACTGTACCCCATAGACACTGTACCCCATAGACACTGTACCCCATAGACACTGTACCCCATAGACACTGTACCCCATAGACACTGTACCCCATAGACACTGTACCCCATAGACACTGTACCCCATAGACACTGTACCCCATAGACACTGTACCCCATAGACACTGTACCCCATAGACACTGTACCCCATAGACACTGTACCCCATAGACACTGTACCCCATAGACACTGTACCCCATAGACACTGTACCCCATAGACACTGTACCCCATAGACACTGTACCCCATAGACACTGTACCCCATAGACACTGTACCCCATAGACACTGTACCCCATAGACACTGTACCCCATAGACACTGTACCCCATAGACACTGTACCCCATAGACACTGTACCCCATAGACACTGTACCCCATAGACACTGTACCCCATAGACACTGTACCCCATAGACACTGTACCCCATAGAAACTGTACCCCATAGACACTGTACCCCATAGACACTGTACCCCATAGAAACTGTACCCCATAGACACTGTACCCCATAGACACTGTACCCCATAGAAACTGTACCCCATAGACACTGTACCCCATAGACACTGTACCCCATAGACACTGTACCCCATAGACACTGTACCCCATAGACACTGTACCCCATAGACACTGTACCCCATAGACACTGTACCCCATAGACACTGTACCCCATAGACACTGTACCCCATAGACACTGTACCCCATAGACACTGTACCCCATAGACACTGTACCCCATAGACACTGTACCCCATAGACACTGTACCCCATAGACACTGTACCCCATAGACACTGTACCCCATAGACACTGTACCCCATAGACACTGTACCCCATAGACACTGTACCCCATAGACACTGTACCCCATAGACACTGTACCCCATAGACACTGTACCCCATAGACACTGTACCCCATAGACACTGTACCCCATAGACACTGTACCCCATAGACACTGTACCCCATAGACACTGTACCCCATAGACACTGTACCCCATAGACACTGTACCCCAAAGACACTGTACCCCATAGACACTGTACCCCATAGACACTGTACCCCATAGACACTGTACCCCATAGACACTGTACCCCATAGACACTGTACCCCATAGACACTGTACACCATAGACACTGTACCCCATAGACACTGTACCCCATAGACACTGTACACCATAGACACTGTACCCCATAGACACTGTACCCCATAGACACTGTACCCCATACACACTGTACCCCATAGACACTGTACCCCATAGACACTGTACCCCATAGACACTGTACCCCATAGACACTGTACCCCAAAGACACTGTACCCCATAGACACTGTACCCCATAGACACTGTACCCCATAGACACTGTACACCATAGACACTGTACCCCATAGACACTGTACCCCATAGACACTGTACCCCATACACAGTGTACCCCATAGACACTGTACCCCATAGACACTGTACCCCATACACAGTGTACCCCATAGACACTGTACCCCATAGACACTGTACCCCATAGACACTGTACCCCATAGACACTGTACCCCATAGACACTGTACCCCATAGACACTGTACCCCATAGACACTGTACCCCATAGACACTGTACCCCATAGACACTGTACACCATAGACACTGTACCCCATAGACACTGTACCCCATAGACACTGTACCCCATAGACACTGTACACCATAGACACTGTACCCCATAGACACTGTACCCCATAGACACTGTACACCATAGACACTGTACCCCATAGACACTGTACCCCATAGACACACTGTACCCCATAGACACTGTACACCATAGACACTGTACCCCATAGACACTGTACCCCATAGACACTGTACCCCATAGACACTGTACCCCATAGACACTGTACCCCATAGACACTGTACACCATAGACACTGTACCCCATAGACACTGTTACAAAGCAAAGGCTTTCGTCATACAATATCATGAATAGCTGTATGTAGGCAGAATTAACTAGCGGTCATTAGTTAGGCCTCACCAACAGACTATATTGATCTTTCCGCATCTCAATAAGCTTGCACTCTAAGCAGCAAAGCTTCAGTTTTCTTTCTACTTGCCACCTCAACAAGGGCCAGGGAGGCCGGGGGAATTAGGAAGATCGGCAGAGCGGGATCAATAGCTAATCCGTGTCCCGCCTCATCACCGGAATCTTCTCCAGAGAAGCTGGGAAAAGACCAATAAAAGACAGTGGCCAGTGGTCTCCTTCAAAAGCCCAGGATAGAAGGTGGTCTTGGGATCGATTCGGAGGGCCAGCCCAGCTCGACCCCACTCCAAGTTTGAGACCATTTTATTTATTTGTTTTTCCTCTCAGCATCCAGTTTCCCAGGCCGAATGTTTGCCTGCTCGACCCTCTCCGCCTTTGCCTCCCTTTTAGTGAGGGACCAAACGAGGAGGAGAGGCGGTGACGCTGCAAGGGCGGGGGCGGGACGCGGGCCAGCTGCTGGTTCAGCGAAATCCCGGACAAAATCAATGGGAGCCTCTGAGTTGGGCGTCGAGTTTAATTAATTTATGGAATCGCCGAGTCGGCCAGCCCGTACCAATTGAAGCGCTGGGACAGTTGTCATGTCCTCGGGGGCTTTTTTGTCAGCACAGATTTTACGAGACTTTTACAGATTTTTCAGCGCCAGTGGCTTCTGAAGGGGGGGGGGGGTTGGTTATAATAAATAGAGGAGCATTAATATTAATCAGCTTCGCTTATTATTATTATTTCGGCAGTGAGCGAGTGAGTAAGCGAGAAAGAGATGAGGGCGGAGAGTGACAGCTAACTGCCAACCAGCCTCCCGTGGGAATAGCATAGGAACAGCCTTTGGCTGCACAGAGAGGAGTTGATGCGGGAGGGAAATTTCTGCCTAATTTTCTACCAGAGAAAAGTGCTGGAAAATAAAAAATATGATATCATTCATGCCCATTTTTATTGCCTGTTTTTCTGTATTTCGGTCAAGCAGCAAGTAGTGCATCGAAATATCTGTGCATCTCATGCTGTACTTCAGCTCTCTCAGCTATTTCAGCTACCAGTTTCCTCCTCGAGTCAGTACAATAGACTCCCCCGACTGTCTCAGCCTTCTTTGGCGCACGCCATTTATCACTGGGCTTCTAATTCACGGTTAAATTTCCTGCTTCATCAGCTTGGTTGCTAGGATTTCAATAAGCCAAATCCCCGTCGCGCACAGGAAACCCAAAGGCTGGAAGCCTCTAAAGGACACCAAGCTCTACATGTACTACATGTGGTCCAACTACCTGAACCCCATCGGCAACATCACCGAGAACATCAGCGTCTGGCTCATAGTCTGCCTAGCCCTGGAGCGCTACATCTCCATGAAGCACTACAACATATCCAAGACTTGGTGCACGTCGAGAAATGCCATACGGGTGACGCTGGGCATCCTCGGCATCGCCTGCCTCATCAATCTGTTCTCATTCTTCGGCATGCGCGCCTACTACGGACACGACGGCAACGAGACGTTCGTTGGCGGCAGAGCGTCCTATTTCTACAGCACAGTCTGGTACGAGATCTGCATCTGGCTGCGCGCCTGCGCCGCCCAGTTCCTGCCGCTGGTGTTCCTGGCCGTCGCCAACTGCCGTTTGATCTTCGCTCTGCGCCGCCAGTCGCGCAAGATGAAGAAGTACTCGCAGCCGCAGCCGCCCGCGCCGCCGCCGCAGCAGCAGCAGGTCGTGTCGCCTCTGAAACGGTCGAGCGTCAACTCGCGACGGCACGCTGCGCAGCGCCGCCTCACCATCATGCTGGTGATGGTCATCGGCCTGGTGCTGTTCGGCCAGATACCGCAGGCCTTCTCCTTTCACAAGCTGTTCAGCATCATCTTCCGCTGCCCGCCGGGCTGCCCGCTGGACCGGTGCCTCACCTACCGCAAGTACAAACTGCTGGCCAACGCGCCCAACCTGCTGTGCTACAGCTGCAACTTCTTCATTTATTTCGGCCTGAACAAGCACTTCCGCAGTCACGTGATCCGAATGTTCACCTGCCGCTGCTGCTGCTGCCATGCGGACGGCTCCGGCCAGGCACACAACACCAACAATGGGCTCTACACCACCATGCAGCCCGACGGGACAGTCGCCGCCATCGCTGTCAACGGTGCCCACGAAGAAGCCGAACTGGCAGACGACGAACTTGGGCACCAGATGCCGCTGTTGAAGCCGCCGCAGACGCCACAAGCAGTGCCGTCCTGAGTTCGAATTTTATTTTTAAAAGTAGCAACAGACTGGGGAAAAGCGCTTTCGCATTCCCAGGAAATGAAGAGAAACATACCTTATACCAAACAATCAACTAAATGTACAGAGTGTTGTAGCCTGTTCAGTGTGGAGTTTGGATGAGCGAATATTTCTATTTTTTCATCAATTCTTCATGGCTACTTTCTACTCAGCCGTCATAGTCTAAGGACTATGGCTACTCAATGTACTCTGTGAAACCTGTGATCCCGTGACCCAGTTAATCTGTCCATTGCTGCTGATGCTGCTGCAGCTTCGCAATGAAAAATATTGATTTTATAAATTTATTCATCTTGTTGGTCATTTGTCTCGGTAGTACAAATCCGGCCCAAGTTCTCTGACAGTGATGAATTCGATGCAATGCTTTGCGTTATATGCTTATTTTAGGACATTGGACTTAAAAATGCTACCCTCTAATATTTGCACCCTACTCAGCATTGCCTCACCAAATCTGTGTGGTTGCGTGTTTATAATCTTAATCGTTTGCGTACAACTTTGGCACATGTTTAATCCGAATTTAATAGCAATGACTACAACTATATTTATATTCACGTGTATTGCAGTCTGCATCAGTGCGCACATAAGCATTTCTCACCCCCTTCAAATATCAAACTCTCATACTTGTGTATCCCTTTCCGTTGTCCTTTATCTGTACCTCCCGGACTACATGTCTGTCTGTCAGTCTGTATCTCCCTCCGTATCCCCTGTGTCTCCCCTCTCTGTGTCTCCCCTCTCTGCATCCCCCCTTCCTGTGTCTCCCCTCTCTGTGCCCCCCTTCCTGTGTCTCCCCTCTCTGTGTCTCCCCTCTCTGTGTCTCCCCTCTCTGTGTCTCCCCTCTCTGTGTCTCCCATCTCTGTGTCTCCCCTCTCTGTGTCTCCCCTCTCTGTGTCTCCCCTTCCTGTGTCTCCCCTCTCTGTGTCTCCCATCTCTGTGTCTCCCCTTCCTGTGTCTCCCCTCTCTGTGTCTCCCATCTCTGTGTCTCCCCTCTCTGTGTCTCCCCTCTCTGTGTCTCCCCTCTCTGCGTCTCCCATCTCTGTGTCTCCCATCTCTGTGTCTCCCCTTCCTGTGTCTCCCCTCTCTGTGTCTCCCCTCTCTGTGTCTCCCCTCTCTGCATCCCCCCTTCCTGTGTCTCCCCTCTCTGTGCCCCCCTTCCTGTGTCTCCCCTCTCTGTGTCTCCCCTCTCTGTGTCTCCCCTCTCTGTGTCTCCCCTCTCTGTGTCTCCATCTCTGTGTCTCCATCTCTGTGTCTCCCCTCTCTGTGTCTCCCCTCTCTGTGTCTCCCCTCTCTGTGTCTCCCATCTCTGTGTCTCCCATCTCTGTGTCTCCCCTTCCTGTGTCTCCCCTCTCTGTGTCTCCCATCTCTGTGTCTCCCCTCTCTGTGTCTCCCCTCTCTGTGTCTCCCCTCTCTGTGTCTCCCCTCTCTGTGTCTCCCCTCTCTGTGTCTCCCCTCTCTGTGTCTCCCCTCTCTGTGTCTCCCCTCTCTGTGTCTCCCCTCTCTGTGTCTCCCCTCTCTGTGTCTCCCCTTTCTATGTCTCTCTATGTACCCCCCTATCGTTTTTGTACTAAACTTTATACTTCAAAAGTGTTCATTTGTTAAAAAAATTATGTCAGTTTGACTGATTCTTAACACCTCTCCCTGTCTATATCTGTCTCTCCTGTCAGCAAAGCAAATACTTCAGTCTGTTATTGCAAGAACATCTTGCTAAGATTTTATTTTTGTTCAGCTTGCACATAAGTTGGTCTTTTAAATTAGCTAAATATACAATATTATAAACAAAAGTCACGTCTTTAAATACGCTCGTAACAGACGCATTATTCTAACGCAGTAATGCCTTTTCTTATATTGCTTTTGATAAAATATTATCGGCAAAGTCTCCAGGTTACGCCCGGTCAAGCCATGCAGGCGGCTAAGATACTCGTATTACTGCCCCTGCCTTCAACAATGTAAAATAGGCATAAAATATATTGGACGACCGACCAATGCCGAATGCTTCCGTTTATTAAACAGCAGCATGCTGCCTCCCACTGCGATTGCTGCACTCTCTGACTGGGACCAGCTATCGGAGCAAGCATTATATGATATGAATTGCGTTTGGAGTGGGCAAAAGTCCACTGCTGCTTGACCGCATTTATTGCTCTAAGAGATAGTCTACGTCTTAGTCTTAATGCTCTTAATACTCTTAATACCAAATAGTCTTAATACCCCTAATACTGTACCCCATAGACACTGTACCCCATAGACACTGTACCTCATAGACACTGTACCCCATAGACACTGTACCCCATAGACACTGTACCCCATAGACACTGTACCCCATAGAAACTGTACCCCATAGACACTGTACCCCATAGACACTGTGCCTCATAGACACTGTACCCCATAGACACTGTACCCCATAGACACTGTACCCCATAGACACTGTACCCCATAGACACTGTACCCCATAGACACTGTACCCCATAGACACTGTACCCCATAGACACTGTACCCCATAGACACTGTACCCCATAGACACTGTACCCCATAGACACTGTACCCCATAGACACTGTACACCATAGACACTGTACCCCATAGACACTGTAACCCGTAGACACTGTACCCCATAGACACTGTACCCCAGAGACGCTGTACCCCATAGACCTGGAAGCCAAAGCAGACTTTCAGGAGTTTGTAAAAATTTAAAAAAAAAATTCTGACTTAAGAAGTTAAGGAAGCAAAAAATGATTTAGAAAACCTTTTACGGGCGGGGTTACAGTAACATGACAGCATGTCGCTGCACGCTGTCGAGTCAAAAGACCTTGCGCTTTCAGAAGTCAGCATGTCTGATCAGGTGTCAAATTTATAAAAGCGAATTTAAGCATTCACACGATGTCCGTGAAATGCAGAAAAATTGCTTGGATTCTAGGAACTTCCTTATATAGAAAAGTTTCCCTGTTAGAAATCCTGTGGCCTGCCGGGAGTCCTGTTCCAAACTTTTCTGCCTCCGCTTGAAGCCCGACGTGATTCTCAGCAGGAAATCGAAACCGAGCAAAACCATTTTGTTGTTAAGGAAAACTCGAGCATCTGTGGGAGGTGACATTTCTTCTCAACTTTTTTTCGATTTTTCAAACACGGTTTCCAGTTTGAGCGTGTCACTGTGCCTGCGAAGGGGTAGATGAGATGGTAGCTCGTATGGTGTACAGTGTCTCTGGTGTACAGTGTCTCTGGTGTACAGTGTCTCTGGTGTACAGTGTCTATGGTGTACAGTGTCTATGGGGTACAGTGTCTATGGGGTACAGTGTGTCTATGGGGTACAGTGTGTCTATGGGGTACAGTGTGTCTATGGGGTACAGTGTGTTTATGGGGTACAGTGTCTATGGGGTACAGTGTGTCTATGGGGTACAGTGTCTATGGTGTACAGTGTCTTTGGGGTACAGTGTCTATGGGGTACAGTGTCTATGGGGTACAGTGTCTATGGGGTACAGTGTCTATGGGGTACAGTGTGTCTATGGGGTACAGTGTGTCTATGGGGTACAGTGTCTATGGGGTACAGTGTCTATGGGGTACAGTGTCTATGGGGTACAGTGTCTATGGTGTACAGTGTCTATGGGGTACAGTGTCTATGGGGTACAGTGTCTATGGGGTACAGTGTCTATGGGGTACAGTGTCTATGGTGTACAGTGTCTATGGGGTACAGTGTGTCTATGGGGTACAGTGTCTATGGGGTACAGTGTCTATGGGGTACAGTGTCTATGGTGTACAGTGTCTATGGGGTACAGTGTGTCTATAGGGTACAGTGTGTTTATGGGGTACAGTGTCTATGGGGTACAGTGTGTCTATGGGGTACAGTGTCTATGGTGTACAGTGTCTTTGGGGTACAGTGTCTATGGGGTACAGTGTCTATGGGGTACAGTGTCTATGGGGCACAGTGTCTATGGTGTACAGTGTCTATGGGGTACAGTGTCTATGGGGTACAGTGTCTATGGGGTACAGTGTCTATGGGGTACAGTGTCTATGGTGTACAGTGTCTATGGGGTACAGTGTCTATGGTGTACAGTGTCTTTGGGGTACAGTGTCTATGGGGTACAGTGTCTATGGGGTACAGTGTCTATGGGGTACAGTGTCTATGGGGTACAGTGTCTATGGTGTACAGTGTCTATGGGGTACAGTGTGTCTATGGGGTACAGTGTCTATGGTGTACAGTGTCTATGGTGTACAGTGTCTTTGGGGTACAGTGTCTATGGGGTACAGTGTCTATGGGGTACAGTTTCTATGGGGTACAGTGTCTATGGGGTACAGTGTCTATGGGGTAAACTGAGCCCAGTGGTTATACGTGTTGTATTCTATACTTTGGTTGTACACAGGGCACAGTTTGTATTCAGGCGAGGTGTCTATTAGCACAGAATTACCTGCCCATTTAGGACAGAGACTTCTACTGTTCACAAGTATTTTATTCAAATGATCCGTGGTATGGCGGAGAGAAGCTCAATGCTTTACAGAATTAACAATCGTACATATCTCACTAAGCCGGCTCAGCTACTGCGCAATTCAAAAGCCATTAGCAGTTTTAAGTTTCCCCAAATTCGAACCATACGAGAAACAGAGGCCACCTGTTGAGCAGATTTTTCCCTTCTCACCCTTCCCCTCTATTTCTACCCACCGAGAAGAAGTGTGGAATTTAGAGTGGAAGCAGCTCACGAGTAGCTTACAGTCGTCCGGGTGTCGGGTGACAGCGCAGTGGCAACTCGGCCGTCCGCAGTGTTGTCAAAGCTTGAAAGCCGTCAGTTGGCAGTCGCGATGAAATCCGGTGGTGGCAGATAAGCTAAAGGGGCGAAGATGGAGAGGCGTTCTAAAATTGGTTAGCTGGCGAAGGTCATTGAGAACCGGTTTCGAATGAAGCGGAAATGCCTTATCTATACCGATAGGGGGTTGGTTATAAATTTATTATACCCCAGAATGCTGCTATATTTTAGTGCTTTAATGCTTTTGTAGCGGGAGGTTGTAGTGGTTACAGCATCGGACTCACGACTCGATGGTCGGGGGTTCGATTCTTGACCCACTCGGAACAATTTGTGCCCTTGAGCAAGAAGACACTTAACTCTGCATTGCTTCAGTTCACCCAGCTGTAAAATGGGTGCCAGCATTAGCTGGGGTAATTGAGGCTGTGTGTGGCGACCCCCCAGTCCTTGGACTGAAC
This sequence comes from Macrostomum lignano, assembly GCA_002269645.1. Taxonomy (NCBI): domain Eukaryota; kingdom Metazoa; phylum Platyhelminthes; family Macrostomidae; genus Macrostomum; species Macrostomum lignano. Next base: position 127,699 of record NIVC01002706.1, read on the forward strand.
AGCCGTACGCAGCCTTCAGATGCGCTGCGCAATAGCTGCGGCTGAGCTGTCGGTTGCACATCTGGCCCAATTGGGACGGGTGTAATTAAATGTTATTTATTATAATCTAGTCAGTCAGCTTGCAGTCAGATAAATGACAACTTTATGATATGAATAATGAGATGAAGGCGAATCGGAAAAAAATTGGAACAAAAAAATCTGTTTTTTAGCAGCAGAGCGACGTTAATTTAATTTTGGCGATCAAGTTTCCTCTTGATCGAGATCAAAGCGACTCAATATTGAATTTCTCTCGGCTAGGACAGAGCTCTCTTTGTTCGGTTGTATCAGTTTTTTGCTGTTAGCCTTTGAAACATCTGAAAGCCTGTTTAGAACGCATTTCTGCAGAAAATCCTGTTCCGTCTTGATTCAGCCAGTATTTTTTTATCTTTTAAAGACGCGAGAGGCGTTCCGTCTTTGGGCGCCAAACCTGCTGTAATCTGGGCGCCAAACCTGCTGTAAAAGGGGCGCCAAACCTGGTGTGTAGGGGCGTAAAACCTACTGTAAGGGGGGCACCAAACCTGTTGTAACAGAGGCGCCAAACCTGGTGTGTAAGGGGGCGCCAAACCTGGTGTGTAAGGGGGCGCCAAACCTGCTGTAATGGGGGCACCAAACCTGGTGTGTAAGGGGGCGCCAAACCTGGTGTGTAAGGGGGCGCCAAACCTGGTGTGTAAGGGGGCGCCAAACCGGGTGTGTAAGGGGGCGCCAAACCTGCTGTAATGGGGGCACCAAACCTGGTGTGTAAGGGGGCGCCAAACCTGGTGTGTAAGGGGGCGCCAAACTTGCTGTAATGGGGGCACCAAACCTGGTGTGTAAGGGGGCGCCAAACCTGGTGTGTAAGGGGGCACCAAACCTGCTGTAATGGGGGCACCAAACCTGGTGTGTAAGGGGGCGCCAAACCTGCTGTAATGGGGGCACCAAACCGGGTGTGTAAGGGGGCGTCAAACCTGCTGTAATGGGGGCACCAAACCTGGTGTGTAAGGGGGCGCCAAACCTGGTGTGTAAGGGGGTGCCAAACCTGGTGTGTAAGGGGGCGCCAAACCTGCTGTAAAGGGGGTGCCAAACCTGGTGTGTAAGGGGGCGCCAAACCTGGTGTGTAAGGGGCGCCAAACCTGGTGTGTAAGTGGGCGCCAAACCTGGTGTGTAAGGGGGCGCCAAACCTGGTGTGTAAGGGGGCGCCAAACCTGGTGTGTAAGGGGGCGCCAAACCTGGTGTGTAAGGGGGCACCAAACCTGGTGTGTAAGGGGGTGCCAAACCTGCTGTAAGTTGGCGCTAAATCTTGAAAGCTGAAGGTTACTGTTCAAACTTTCGAAAGGTCCAATTTGAACAGAGAGCACTAACAAAAAAAGAAAAGCACGCATGAAACAACGCGCAAGTTAAAAACAAGACCATCAGCTTCGGTCTGAAAGCGAACTTGTATTGTTAGCAGACAAAAAACTGCTTGGGAGGCAAAGGCAAAAATTTGAAGCAGCACTATTGCGCACTGATCTGAGAAGAAAATACCGTACAGGAGCTGAAACCTGTGGCTCAGCTCTGTTAACTCTGCCAGTTGGGGGCTTGGGATGGGAGAATAAAATTGGCAGAACAATTGCAACGGAAGCTGCTGCAGCAGCAGCTCCGCCATAGCGGCCGAGAAGCAACGGGAAGAGAATTATTGATTTAAAGAAAAGAGAGAGGGGGAAGAAGGGCTGCAGGGCGGTGTCGAGTTTCTGCTAAAGAAGATGCAGCCAAGAGGCAGGGCAGGGCGGCGCTGAGGACAGAAGACAGTTGGGCGGTCTTAGATTTCTGCTTTGAGCAGTGACTGATCATTAATTAGATAATGATGTTAATCCGTAAAACTGTCTTGCATCACGAAACTTCACCCGGCATGGCCAAGGCAGGTCTTTTTGGTTTCTTAGCAAAAAAATCTGGAGCCGCAGCACTCCTCACTTGAAGCCTTAGAGGAAATGGGCTGTTCAATTACCGTAGAATTTGAAAATAACAACTCATATTTTTAGGGTTGGCTTTAGCGTTTACTGGCACATCTATTAATAGTAACCAACGGTGAAAATAAAGGTAACTCCAATGTCAAGGTAAAGTAAAACGAAAGCAATAAATCTCATCGGAGACTGAAATCTAATTTGCTATTTCTGTTTTCAGAATTTTTTCTCAAACTAATCTTGCACCTGCACACCACTACAGAATCAAGGAAATTCCCAAGCTACAGCCGATTGCAAGGGAATTCCCAAGCCACAGCCGGTTGCAAGGAAATTCTCAAGCTACATCTGATTTCAAGGGAATTCCGAAGCTACAGCCTATTGCAAGGGAATTCCCAAGCTACAGCTGATTGTAAGGGAATTCCGAAGCTAAAGCCTATTGCAAAGGAATTCCCAAGATTCCAAAGGGAATCCCCAAATAGCTAGGGAAGCTACAGCTGTTTTCAAAGAAACTCCCAATCAGCAAACCATATGGAAATCCCAATATCCCAGGCCTCAGTCTTGAATAAGTCGCCAGACGCCAGACCATCCCGGTCTCTCAAGCAATAAAGCGACTCCCGGGCACCAGGTAGCTCCGGCCCTCGTTGTTCAGGCCTCGATGGCAGACCCGGCAGGCTCCGACGATGCAGTCCGCGTGGTCCAACGGCAGCAGGCCGCCGCGACCGCCGCCGTCAGAGCGGCGCAGCTGCAGCTCCTGGTAGTCCCGCTCGCGCTTGGCCTGTGCAGCCAGCTCCCAATGCTGTTGCAGCTGGCGCTCCGTCTGGATGGTGCGGGCGTAGCGAGCGGCGCGGTCGCGGACGAAGCTGGTAAAGGGTTTTGATAATAGTAATTATAATTAATAGTAAACAATAAATTAAACTCGAACTTACGAAATCCCAAAAGGGGAATCCTAGTATACTCTGTGGGAATCCCAACTGATTAGGGAAATCCTAGAAAGCATTAAAATGCTAGTATAATCCTTGGAAATCCCCAAAGTTTAGGGAATTCCAAAAAGCAGGGGAATCCTAGTATAATCAGGGGAAGTCCCTACAGGTCATGGAAAACCCACAAAGCTGAACAAACTCTGTAATTTAAGAATGTAACAGCAAGAAGCTTCAGAAATTATCTTCAAGCAAACAGGGCTCATTAAGCTTCGGGAATCCCAAGAAATTGGCTCATTAAGCTTCGGGAATCCCAAGAAACTGGCTCATTAAGCTTCGGGAATCCCAACAAACTGGCTCATTAAGCTTCGGGAATCCCAACAAACTGGCTCATTAAGCTTCGGGAATCCCAACAAACTGGCTCATTAAGCTTCGGGAATCCCAAGAAACTGACTCATTAAGCTACAGTTGCGCTATCGCATGTAAGTTTTTCACAGCCTTCTTACCCACCAAAGGACTCTCTGGGACCTTTTTTACAAGCGAGAGGCTTCCTTGCGTCACGGAAAGGAGAGATCTTTTTGAAGAGCCGCTCAGAATTCAAAGAACAAAATAATTTTGGGCTTCACTGAAGCAGATACAGTGCAGCCAAAAGGAAATCGATACATCATGGAAAAGAGAGATACTAAAAGATGTGGATCTCTCCACTTTCTCTTCTTATAAGCAAAAATAGCTGGCCAAGTCATGAAGAATTCATACGGATAAAATTGTTTTGTAGGGAGGCCTGTTCCTCGTTACACCCAAGGTTGAGCTGAGTTCAGTTGAGTTCACTGGCACTGGGACGCCTATTCTTCTCACTCACTGTCAATTTTCCACTCCTCCACTTTGCATACTAAGCTTGAAGGCTTCCCACGACAAAAGGTCTTGGCAACTTGAAAGTTGCAACCCAGCACTACTTAATGGTACGCGAAAAAGTGAATATGTGCATCTCATATCTGCATTTACTCTAACTTTACTACTTGATTCTAGTAGTACTTTGAAGATATTACGACCTGTCAATCCTGTTTATCAAGGTTGGCAGCGATATTAGCTGCACAGCGTTTTATAAGTTTTTCTGATCAATATCGGATAATCGAAATCCTGACCGATTATCCGATGGTGTGAATAACTATGAATTCACCTCACTGTAAATTCGTCACTACAAAGTTAAAGACCCACACCAATTATTTTCCACAAAAAAGAAAGTCAGAATTACTGTACAATTGTACACCTTAGTATTGCGCGGCGCATCTGAAGGCTGCGTACGACTGGGAAGTCTCCTCACACAGCCTCAATTACCCCACCTAATGCTGGCACCCATTTTACAGCTGGGTGAACTGAAGCAATGCAGAGTTAAGTACCTCGCTCAAGGACACAAATTCTTGAGTGGGTCGAGAATCGAACCCCCGACCTTTCAGTGGCGAGTCGGACGCTCTAACCACTAGGCTGCCACCCACATAGACAATCGACGATAATAGACAATGCGCCATACACAATGGACGATGCGCCATAGACAATGGACGATGCGCCATAGACAATGGACGATGCGGCATAGACAATGGACGATGCGCCATAGACAATAGACGATGCGCCATAGACAATAGATGATGCGCCATAGACAATGGAAAATCTAGATTTCTGATCAAAGCGTGGCGAGGCAAATCAGGCAAGCAGCGAATCCCCCCCTCTTAAGGCATAGAGAGTTTACACTGTCTGAGTCAAGGCCCATCCAGTTCTACTCACTCTTCCTTGGCGCGGCGGAGAGCAGACTCCTCGCGGCGCTGCTCAGCGGCGCGGCGCAACAGCTCTTGCCGGCGCCGGTCTTCCACTGCTTTCAGCTGCTGCCGCGCGGTCTCTTCGGCGGCCTTCTTCCGCCTGGCCTTGTCCTCTTCGTCCTCGCCGGCGGCAACGGCGTCGCCAAACACCGGAACAGAAGAATCCGGCAAGCGCGCTGGGAGCGGCGCCGGACGCTGGCGCAGCTGGACCGACAGTGCGCGCTGATAGCGCTCCGCCCGATCGAGTCGCTCGGCTCGCTGGCGCGCTCGCTCTTCCGCAGCGGCCTGCGCCGCCTGCGCCGCCTCCATTCGAGACCGGCTGGCGGCTTCGGTTGAGCGGCGCAGCTTCTCCGCGCGCCTATCAGAAATTTGGCGCACCAGCTCAGCGCCGAAGGTCGCCTCGCGCACCAGCCTTGGCGGAGTTCTCGGCCGATCGCTGAAGATGTACATCGGTCCACCGTCCGCTTTTCTGGTACCGGCGCTCATGCCAGCCTCGGCGGCGCTCCGGTTGTAGGTGGACACCCGGGCAGCCTCCGCGCGCTTCGCCTGCTGAGCAGTCTGTGATTTTCATCATGACAGTAAGTGGTATTATCTGAATAAAATGGCCTTGTTCTACGATTCAAGTCAGCTGTTTTTCATCTGAAAATCAGATAGAGTTCTAGACGGACTGGAGTGAGACTCACCTTCTCAGCAAGAACTAACTCTTGCTCTTTGGCTTTTGAAAACTCCAGCAGAAGTCGATCGGCTTCTCGTTCGCGACGCTTCTTGGCCTCCCTCTCGGCAGCTCGGGCTGCGCCATCGGCCTCAGTAGCGTCGCTGCACTTCTGCCGTCGCTTGCAGGGACCGCAGATATCGCTGGCCTCAACACGCTGTTCGACAAGCTTTTTGTCTTTCGGAGGTGACGGAGGCGGCGGCAGTCGAGTTGTATCGTCTGTAGCTGCCTCTGGCGTGGCCGGCCTTTCGGCTTCTATCGATGTGTCTTCAGGGACGAACTCGAATGCTTCGTATTGACTTTCATTAGCTCTGCGAATTTCCGGCAACTCATTTTCTGGAGCTGCCAGCTGAGACGGAGTTCTTGTCGCCGATTTCGTTTTCTTCGCTTTGGCGGGAGTTCGAGCCGCCGCCGTCGGAGCTCGCTCTGTGATAACTTCTACTGGCCTCGTCGAGTCGACGGCTAAGATAGCTGAAGAGTGGCAGGGAATATTTATATGAGGGCTGTGAACAACATGACACGAGTCCTTAGGTAAAATCTTCCCGATCAGTGCGATCATATAACACTCGATAACTTTGCGGATTAACAGTCTCCCACAGCATTCTTCCTGAATTTCATTCGACAAACCGCCTCAAACGGTCAAACCTAACTTATATTAGTTTCACATGATCGTATTAAATAGCAGACGGTATAAAATTGTCCATTAAGTTATGAAATACACAGGGTGGTCCAGAAAGGTCTCCCGGACTACAAACAGTTTTCTCTGCACTGGATTGATGGATTGGGCTGAAACTTGACCTGCTTAAACTTTATTCTGAATATATTTTTTATCTAAAAATCTTAGCAATTGCTAAGTATTGCTAAGTATTTTGATTTTCCTTATTGCTATTGAAATTGGAAAGTTGCGGATCGACTGTCGCCTCGATTGGTCTCTAGCTAACAATGTCACGGGTCGACTGTCGCCTCGATTGGTCTCTATAGCTAACAATGTCACGGGTCGACTGTCGCCTCGATTGGTCTCTAGCTAACAATGTCACGGGTCGACTGTCGCCTCGATTGGTCTCTATAGCTAACAATGTCACGGGTCGACTGTCGCCTCGATTGGTCTCTATAGCTAACAATGTCACGGGTTGACTATCGCCTCAATCGGTCTCTAGCTAACAATGTCACGGGTTGACTGTCGCCTTGATCCGTCTCTAGCTAACAGTGTCATATCACAAACCAAATATAGAAAATCCGCAGCCTGTATCCCGTTACCACTGGCGCTGTTCGTCTCCAGCCCGCCAAGAGGTTTCAGTCTCGCCCCGGGTCGCTGCCCGCCTCCCAACGGGTGCAGCCTGTCGGGATAGTTCGCCTCGAACGGCACGCTGACGTGTCTTATCGAGGCAGAAAGCGGGGCGAACTGCAGTGCCGCAGCGCCGCCCAACGGCAAAGACACCCTCTCTCCATTCTGGTTGTGCACGATGGCGAATTGCTGCGTTCTGGCGTGCTTCCGCGGAGCCTGCATGTCGCTGACTGATTCGTCGATGCGCTTGTTTCTTTATTCAGAAAATTTTCACCGGAAAAGACAAACGGCGATTGGCGCGAACAAACAAATCTGTTTGCGTCCGGCAAAGTGGCGGTGGAGAAAATTTTTGCCTCAATGCGCCGGTGAATTCTCTAATAAACTGGAGAAGAGTTCGCTGCCTCCCCTCACAGGCCAACTAGCCAGCCAACCACTGTGTTGAGCAGTGCTGAGTAGCCTCTCTGGAGTCATAGTTTCCCTTGGTAACCCGATCAGGTGCAGATTCATCCTTCCCAACGAAGGAGCCGTCCACCCTAGCTACGCTCTGACTCCTCCAGCATGCCCGACTGCTATATCCGTTGCGGCCAGCAGCAGCGCTCGGTAAAGTTGAATAATTCAACGATCCAGCCTGCCCTCCCCCGCTGCGTCCACCATCAAGTCAGGCTGCCGGTCCTCTGAGCTGTTTGGTATAGCTGCAGCTGGAATAGAGTTTACTAGCTAAGAGAAAGGATCTTTAGAAAAGCACTGAAGTTGTGTGCATTACTAGCGCCAGATGCTCGTAAGGCTAACTGTAGCGGCTCTTTTTTAAATCCGCAATTTTTGGCTTTGGGCAATTATCCCTCTCTAGCTCTTTCTCTCTCTTTCTACCGCACTACATGTATATCACTTCCCACGCAGGCGGGGTCGTAAAGCGCCATCGATACCAATTTGTCCATCTATTATCTGCCCATCCGTAATAGGCAATAAATGGAACGGTCATGAGTACAGGCAACCAGGTAATAAATTTAAATTATTTAGCGATACATAAAGCGCAAGGCTTTACTTGTAGAATATCGGCACTATACATCTATATACAAAAGTTGAACTGCAAGCTCTACGCGGATGTACCCGTAGAAACTGATTTAAACTTTCAATTAGCCAGCCACTTGACTTCGTAGCCCTGCTTCCAAACTGCTGATGCTTCTTTGCTTTAACCATATTTTTCCTCAGGAAACAAGCATAAGTGACTGTACAAGGTCGAATGCTACTGTACATGTATTTAATTTAAAAGTTTTATTCCTTTCGCGTTGCCTCCCCACAGGATGGGGGCTGAAGATTGCTAGTTCAATCGATTAAACATTTTAGTTAGGAGCGGCTCAAGCCAACGAAGCACATAATACAACCGAAATTATTTGGATACAATATGAATTAATATTATGCTTCGAGAAAACAGAGGCACAACTTATTGTTTAATCACTTGACATTGTTTTTCAACCAATTTGTAAACTGGATTTACCCTAGGAACACCAGAAGTTACCGTTTGTATCAGGACGTAACACTCGCAAATACTGTATAGCAAAATAGCAATGCTTTGTTGAAGGCCTTTAAATAATTTTCAACTTACGAGCTACGAGCGTATTTACGAGTGCTGCGTCCTGATACAACGGCAACTTCTAGCGGTCCTTGTTGAGTAAACCAAGGGTCAACAACCTCCGGCCCGCGAAGAGCCAAGCTGCTCTGGACTCTTTCGGCTGGCCGGTCTGTACGTTCGCGCCCACTAGACGCTGCTTTATGACTTTCCAGCTCATCATATTGTTGCAGCTGGAGTCCTCAGACCGGGGATCTTATTTGTGCTTTTTAAATCTTCCTATAGTCTTATAAATAGATTCGCGGAGACTTTTTTCTCTGCCCTTTTGTTAGATATTGTTATGACTTCTTATGACCCTGAGCTTGTGCCCCAGCAGCTGTTCCGCTGGTGACGATCCCGCTTTGTTGTTTGATGCGCGATAAAACAGCAAGAAGCGGTCAACAGACTCTTGACTGAAGCCATTTGCCTTGATGCTTTCTTTTAGCGTGCGTACGAACCGCTCTGCAACCCCATTACTTTGTGGGTGATAAGCTGCGATAGTTAGGTGCTCACAGTCAATTCCTGCCAACCACTCCGTAAAGTCCTTGCTGATAAAGCATGGTCCGTTATCTGACGCAGTGTCCTTGGAATTCCAAGCTGAGAAAATGTCCTCCTGAGACACTGAATGACAGTTCGAGAAGTCATATCTTTGGTGACGTGGACTTCAGGATACCCGCTGTACGAATCTACCAGAACGAGCATGTAGTGGTTGTCGATCGGTCCTGCAAAGTCGATATGAACTCGATCCCAAGGACCCGCAGCTTCAGGCCAACTGGAGCGAAAATTCCTATTTTGCGGTTTTGCGGTCCTACAGATCTGGCACAAACCGACTGTCCGTTCGATATCGCTGTCCATGGCTGGCCACCAAACTCCGCACGAGCCAAGGATTTGATGCGGGACATTCCCAAATGAACTTCGTGCACTGCTGCAATTGCTTTCATGCGTAAGGATTTTGGAATAATGATCCTGTGGCCTCGAAGAATAACATTGTCCTGAACGCAAAGTTCTTCTCGTACATTTTTGAAAGGTCGCAGCCTAGGGTGTTTTAAGCTTCCCGTCGTTATAGCGCTCTTCAGCATGCGCATTTCGTTACACCGCTTCGTTGCCAACCTGATTTCTTCCAGAGACTTTGTAGTTGATACCGTGTGAATGTTACCAATCTCTAGCGTTTCACCGCTTCTTCCTTGCGGAACCAATCTTGATAGCGCGTCAGATGCCCTAGCTTTAGATTTACGATACTCGATCTCGTAATCTTACGCCGTGAGAAATATCGCCCATCTCTGCAGCCTTGCAGACACTCTCGATGGTAGCTCTTTGTCACAGGCTAAGATGTAAACGAGAGGGGTGGATTTCACAAACGCGAAATTTCACAACCGCTAAAAGCACTTGCTTTCATAAACGCGAAACTTCACAAACGCGAAACTTCGCAACCGCTAAATTTTCTGCAGTCACTTTCATAAACGCGAAACTTCACAAACGCGAAACTTCGCAACCGCTAATTTTTTTGCAGTCACTTTCATAAACGCGAAACTTTACAACCGCTAAACTTCACAACCGCTAAATCACCTACTTTCATAAGCGCTAAGTTTCATAAACGTGAAACTTCGCAACCGCTAAATTTTTTGCAGTCACTTTCATAAACGCGAAACTTCACAACCGCTAAACTTCACAACCGCTAAATGTCATCTACTTTCACAACCGCGAAACTTCATTACCGCGAAACTTCACAACCGCTAAAATTTTTGCACTTACTTTCGTATACAACAGTCTTTTTAGACTGTTTTTTATGGTCTTAATAAAAAAAATAGAGGTCGATGGTTGGTTATTAGCTTAAATTTTCTGCCACAGAGAAAACGATGACATCTTCTGACACCCCATATTATCGCAAGCGCTTCTCGCTCTATTTGCGAATAATTTCGCTCCGATGATGACAAAAGTTTGCTTATGTACAAGACAGGACGTCCTTGCTGACTCAGGACACCACCAAGGGCAATCTGCGAAGCGTCTACTTCGAGCTCAACCGGTAGCTTTGGGTCGTACGCATACAAAACAGCGTCTTCTGAAAGTGATTTCTGGATGTTTCTGAACGCACCTTGTTCTTTTGCGCCCCAACGAAACTCCACACCTTTGCGCTTCAGGTGCACCAACGGAGCCGATATTCCAGAAAGGTTTGCAATGAATCGCGAGCAGAACGTAATCAGTCCGAGGAAGGATTCTAACTCGGAAAGATTCTTCGGAGCTTCCATTTCTTTGATCGCCCGCACTTTCTCTCCATCAGGATAAATGCGCCGCTGTCCAGAATATGACCCAATAACCGGACTCGAGATGAATTCCGTTGGCATTTCTGATCATTTACCTTTAGCCCTTCCGATGCTAGACGGTGAAGTACTTGTTCTTCGCGTCCTTTCAACTCTGACTCATCGCTTCCACCGATTAATATATCATCCATGAACGCTATTGTTCCGGGAATGCCTTGGATCACTTGCGATATATACCGTTGGAAAATACTCGGAGCCGTTTTTATTCCAAACATAAGTTTATTGTACCTAAAATTTCCAAACGGTGTCGATATCACGGTTTGTGGTTTAGATGCGTCCAGCTCTACTTATGGTTGTACGCTTTCTCTGGATCAATGATACTGTACTGAAAGCATCCCGCCACTGTCGAGAACGCTTCCTCCGGGGTCGGTGTCGGGTAGCTATCCGGGACAGATCATTTACTGTGTGTGTATGTGTGTGTGCAACCAGTGCGAACACACTAGCCGGATGCGAGCCCAGCACCGACAGTGGAGGCCGCTTAGTGCTAAAAATCTGCGTCCGTCTGGTGTAGAGGGCCGGGCAGTCGTAGAGCCAGTGGGTGATAGTTCCGAACTCCTCAGCGCAGTACGGTCGCACCGGGCAGGCGTCTGGGCGCGGCGGATGCTGCTGCAGGAGGGTTGACGGTGGCAGGTTCTGCTGCAGTAAGGGGCGGCGCAAGCCAGACCAGGGGCCCTGGAGTGCATTGCTCGTGAGCAGCGGTCCGCAGCGGGCAGAGGTGACGACGGAAGTCAGGGCTGGGGTTTCTCTCGATGTCCACGGAGCGGCCAAGGCGCAATTAGCTGCAGGTGTCGACAATGGTAGGCTGGCTGAGTTTGAGAAGAAGCACTCCACGACCCTCACCGACGGGCCGGGTCCGAGATCCGAGGGCGTCGTGGGGGCCAGTACGGGTAGCATTCGTATCCCATCCAGAGGAATATGCATGGTCCGAGTCGCCGCGAAGAGGCTGCTACTGTGACCACAGGCTGTTGCTGTTGTTCTTGTTACTGGCAGTTAGAAAGCTTCTTGTATAGAGTCCTTTTTCAAACTTTCATTATTTTCACAGCAACAAAATCTGCAAAATATATTGTAGGAATACTTCTGCAACTACCATGATGAATGAGTATAATTTAATTTCATAACAACAACTAACGATAAAACAGCCGGCAAACAGGGTAAACGCGGGAAACCTTGGCGAAATCATTATTAATAAAAACCTTGTTGTGTATGTGTTTCGAAACATCTCTAGCATCGAAAATTTTCATTTACATATAAACAGATCTTAATTTTCAATGCAATGTACGACGTGACAATTTTGAACGTTTTGAGTTTTCGTGCTCATTCCTGGAAATCAATATAAAAAGAAAATTGAAAAAATCCATAGCATATTTCTTACATAGAGAGAGTCATAGCCAATTTTTTGCTTTAAAGTTTGCATACATTTTTTGTCATTGATAGTGTATTTTTTAATTTTCTATTCATATCTCTAGCTCAGTGAACTTAAAATTGCTTTTTTGCTTTCTTCACTATTAATTAAAAGTAAATAGTGACTATAGGAAGTCTAGTGTACTAGTGGTAACTAATAGGGCCTAAGTGTTCATTAAATAAAAAATAGTAAAAATAGACAGATACAGCTAGCCCTGTCTTCATTATGTCATATCTACTAATGACTGATTCTGATACTGATAAGTGGTATTGAAATATATTTTTTAATATTTTTCAAATGCTTTTAAAACTTTGGATTTGATTATATAACAGTAGATAAAACTTATACTATACTATAGGCTATTATATTCTGTATATTTACAAAGATTTTCAAAATCATTTTTTTAATTAAAATTATTTGACTAGGTTTAGGCCTATGGCAATGCCGCATATTTTGGGCAATTTTAATTTTTGCCTTTCATTTACAAAGATTTTTTTTTTAAAATGAAATAGTTGTAATATAAAACAATGGAAAACAATAAAATAATGTTCCAGGGCCTTTCTAATGCTAAAAAAACTTAAAACAACAATTTTCTATGGTCCTCAAAAGGTTAATGATAGAATTTGAAATGAATAACTTATTAGAGTTTTAATTTTATAGTTTAGTTTAACTTATGTAATTTAGCTTAGCTCAAGTCAATTGAAAAGGATAATAATATGCAATCCATGAATCCAAGAGAGCATATTGCCAAAAACATATTAAGGGTACATTTAATGCTATATAAACTCTGAGATGCAACTTAAATATGGCTTGACTTATATCATGCATAGCTTAGAACTTTGCCTTATAGTATACCTATGTCCCTTTGATGAGATTTGTATAGGCCTATACAGTTAGATCTTGCAAATTGAATAAGACAAAGCAATGGCTAACAATATTGTAATTATAAAGCTGTATATATATACTTGTTATCCATTAATGATTATATATATGACAGGAAAAACATGGCAATAAATCAATAGTAGTAGCATTATAGCTATACAATCAACAAAAGAATCATGACACACTTATTAGCATTATGCTCATTGCTCAGCCATATCAAGTACCCACAACTAGGCTAATGTATATCTTGGTGATACTTTTGATGAAAGAAATAGGACTTATCTATATCTACTTCTCTGCTGAGACTACCAAGCTCCAGTTGTTCCACTGGATGATCAATGAGGTAGGCCTACTAGACACATATATTAGACAAGTTTTGCCAGTTGGCATTCACCCTGCTTTATTTCTATAGCCTATCACTAAATAAGATATCTAGCAACTAGTGTACTAAGAGGTGGCTGGCTTCAAAAAAGGAGCCTTTTCTAATTGAAACCTGGGCATGACAATTGGTATATTCCCATATAAGTCTATCTAAGAATTGGTCACCCATTCACTGCTAGGTGCTAAAGATACATTGCTAGTGTCATATTGTTTGTTGTTACTTGACTCTGGTATAGTTAATTGGATTGACTTAGAAGTGGCCTTAGGGAGAGACTATTTATTCTAATCACTCCCAATCCCATTTTGTAATTATTAAGATTGGAACTATTTTGCTTTTTCCTAGCTTATTTACTTTAAGCATATATTCCATATCTCTACAATTTCAGTTAATTAATTAAATAGTACAGCATGAGCTATAGTGAATGCACCTACCATGGGGAGCAAGAGTCCTACCACTGTGGTTATTGTGAAGGCAAAAAACAGAAGTCGCGCTGCACACATGGTAATTTTGCTCATATTTCAACTGTGCTATTCTGATGCTAATGACATTTTCATTCTATTACAATAATAGAAAGCAAATGGACTAATCTTTCTCGAATTTTAGGCGCCTCTTTTTCCACACTCACTACTAAGGACTACCAGAGTCTTATGTTTCGAGGATGGAGGCGGTAAGGACATATTGTATCCACTGTGGGTTGCTGCTAGTCACTAACCCCAATCCATAAGGGGGTGCTGCTACCCCTGATCCTTCACCGAGTGCCGCTGCCCCCGATCCTTCAGGGAGTGCCACTACCCCCGATCCTTCAGGGAGTGCCACTACCCCCGATCCTTCAGGGCGTGCCACTACCCCCGATCCTTCAGGGCGTGCCACTTACCCCCGATCCTTCAGGGCGTGCCACTTACCCCCGATCCTTCAGGGCGTGCCACTACCCCTGATCCTTCAGGGCGTGCCACTTACCCCCGATCCTTCAGGGCGTGCCGCTACCCCCGATCCCTTCGGGGAGTGCCGCTACCCCGATCTTGCAGCAATTGCCACATGCCACTACCCCCGATCCTGCAGCAATTGCCACTACCCCCGATCCTTCAGGGAGTGCCACTACCTTCGATCCTTCAGGGAGTGCCGCTACCCCCGATCCTTCAGGGAGTGCCGCTACCCCCGATAATTCAGCAATTGCCACTACCCCCGATCCTTCAGGGAGTGCCGCTACCCCGATAATTCAGCAATTGCCACTACCCCCAATCCTTCAGGGAGTGCCGCTACCCCCGATCCTTCAGGGAGTGCCGCTACCCCTGATAATTCAGCAATTGCCGCTACCCCCGATCCTTCAGGTGGTGCCGCTACCCCGATCCTTCAGGTGGTGCCGCTTCCCCCGATCCATCAGGGTTGCAATAGAAAAATAGATGCACAATCAGTTTTAAGTATAAAAAAGCATAAAGAAACTCAATGAATTGGCTCTCAGGTCGGGCGATTACTGTTACAAGCCCGTAATGCGGGAGATCTGCTGTCCGCAGTACACAATTCGCTGCGATGTCGGTCGCTACCGACTGAGCCGCTCGCATCGGCGAGTCCTACGTCGAATGAACGAATTCCTGCGCAGCGGCGAAACGCCAAAGGCTAATAATAAAGCTGCAACAGGTGCTTCAGCTGCTACCGCCTCCAGACAGGTTTGTCAAAGACTAAACTCACTTTTTAGCTTGTTTGTTGTACCTTTGCTACCCTCGGATAGTACCAGCATTTTGTTCGGTTTTTTGTTATCACCCTCTAGTGCGTACAATAGCTCCTGAAAGAGTAGCTCTCTGTTATCCCCAATTAAGAATCACAGCTCTCTGTTATACCCAATTAAGAATCACAGCTCTCTGTTATCCCCAATTAAGAATCACAGCTCTCTGTTATCCCCAATTAAGAATCACAGCTCTCTGTTATCCCCAATTAAGAATCACAGCTCTCTGTTATCCCCAATTAAGAATCACAGCTCTCTGTTATCCCCAATTAAGAATCACAGCTCTCTGTTATCCCCAATTAAGAATCACAGCTCTCTGTTATCCCCAATTAAGAATCACAGCTCTCTGTTATCCCCAATTAAGAATCACAGCTCTCTGTTATCCCCAATTAAGAATCACAGCTCTCTGTTATCCCCAATTAAGAATCACAGCTCTCTGTTATCCCCAATTAAGAATCACAGCTCTCTGTTATCCCCAATTAAGAATCACAGCTCTCTGTTATCCCCAATTAAGAAACGCAGCTCTCTGTTATCCCCAATTAAGAATCACAGCTCTCTGTTATCCCCAATTAAGAATCACAGCTCTCTGTTATCCCCAATTAAGAATCACAGCTCTCTGTTATCCCCAATTAAGAATCACAGCTCTCTGTTATCCCCAATTAAGAATCACAGCTCTCTGTTATCCCCAATTAAGAATCACAGCTCTCTGTTATCCCCAATTAAGAATCACAGCTCTCTGTTATCCCCAATTAAGAATCACAGCTCTCTGTTATCCCCAATTAAGAATCACAGCTCTCTGTTATCCCCAATTAAGAATCACAGCTCTCTGTTATCCCCAATTAAGAATCACAGCTCTCTGTTATCCCCAATTAAGAATCACAGCTCTCTGTTATCCCCAATTAAGAATCACAGCTCTCTGTTATCCCCAATTAAGAATCGCAGCTCTCTGTTATCCCCAATTAAGAATCACAGCTCTCTGTTATCCCCAATTAAGAATCACAGCTCTCTGTTATCCCCAATTAAGAATCGCAGCTCTCTGTTATCCCCAATTAAGAATCGCAGCTCTCTGTTATCCCCAATTAAGAATCACAGCTCTCTGTTATCCCCAATTAAGAATCACAGCTCTCTGTTATCCCCAATTAAGAAACGCAGCTCTCTGTTATCCCCAATTAAGAATCACAGCTCTCTGTTATCCCCAATTAAGAATCACAGCTCTCTAGTACGTGATTCAGATCGAATGTTTCATTCATTAATACTCGTAATAAAGTACACTAAGCACCATACTTCCGTCAGGCCAACAATAGTAACATAGGCGAATCTCGTCCTGTTGAAACCACGGCGGCCTGGAAGATGGCGCCGTTTCGGGTCGCGGGCGCCTTCGGCTTGGCAAAGCGCGCCAGAAACGCTGGGAAAGGTTAGAGTTTTTATCAATTATTTGCCTCGTGACCTAAAGATTCTGATCTTCAGATTAGTCTTATGAATCTTCAGATTGTTCTCATGGATATTCAGGTTAGTCTCATGGATATTCAGGTTAGTCTCTTGGATATTCAGGTTAGTCTCATGGATATTCAGATTAGTCTCATGGATATTCAGATTAGTCTCATGGATATTCAGATTAGTCTCATGGATATTCAGATTAGTCTCATGGATATTCAGATTAGTCTCATGGATATTCAGATTAGTCTCATGTATATTCAGATTAGTCTCATGGATATTCAGATTAGTCTCGTGGATATTCAAGTTAGTCTCATGGATATTCAGATTAGTCTCATGGATATTCAGATTAGTCTCATAGATATTCAGATTAGTCTCATGGATATTCAGAATATTTTTTTTTCACCAAGATCTCCAAGCCCGTCTTATTTACTTATCTAGAGGATGATGGGCAAATAGTTCTTTCAAAATACTCTTCATGCCTACTATAGCTAGCTGCTTTTATAGTAGTATAATATGTATTTGTTTTAAAACAAACAAAAAAATTTACCAGGCGGCTGAAAAAGCTTCGAGCAACGGCAGCGGCAGCGGCGGCCGCCTCTGGCGACGGCGCGGATCCCGAGACCAGTCTGAAAGCGACGCTGTCAGCCTACAGAGCTCGTCGGGCAGCTCGTGCCGCGGCCAGGGCGCCGAAATCGCTGGACCAGATGCTGCAGCCGCCGGCCGAGGCCAAGCACCGGCTGCGGGTCGTACTGCTGCCAAGCGCTAAACGAGAATTCGACAGCAAGTCGGAGCATTCGCTCTACGAACGCTACCAGATGCGCATTCACGGCGACTCCAAGGCCGATTGCGACTACCGGCAGTTCTATCGATTCTTGTGCAAGTCGCCGCTGGTCTATGCTAAACGCAACAATCGCTGGATCGGCTCGTTTCATCAGCAGTATTGGCTTGAGCCGGAGAACCGCCTGATCATGGTTGGCGTTGTTGACATCCTGCCCGACTGCACCTCGTCTGTGTACGTATTTTACGATCCTGACTATGCCTGGCTCAATCTGGGCACCTATGCGGCCCTGCGCGAAATTCAATTAACTAAACAGCTGGGCCTGCCGCACTACTGCATGGGCTATTATATTCACGACTGCGTCAAGATGCGTTACAAAGGCGCTTTTGAAGGCTCCGAATTGCTCTGCCCGGAGACTTACACCTGGCACTGTTTGCAAACCGTGTGCGCGCCTAAACTCGATCTCAGCGGCTACTGCAGGTAATGCTTGTATTTATAAAGCCTCAATCATTAATTCAGACCTGTATTAGATGTAACGAGATTCTTATTTACTCCTGTAAAAGTTCACCTTAGATCTCGTACGCTATTAAATGAGCCACAGCTTGAAACTTTTTATAATGAAAAATACCCGACTTTGAAGTGCTTTATTATGGAAATTTCCCGACATTGAGACGATTAGTTATGGAAAAATATTCTACCCTGAGATTGTTGTTAATGATAATGGTATTTCTCCTGACCTTGAAATGATTTTTTTCGGGGAAATCTTCGACCATTTTTAGTATATGGACTAGCAATCTAGTGCATCCAAAAAGCAAGAGAGAAAATTATCTATGTGAATCCTATTTGCCTTGACACCCACGCAATTTCCCCCTTAAGCCTTGACATCTTCGACCTTGAGATTTGATTAATGATTATGGAAAATCCATTCGACCTTGAGATTTTTATTAATGATTATGGAAAATCCATTCGACCTTGAGATTTTGAATAATGATTATGGAAAATCATTCGACCTTGAGATTTTTATTAATGATTATGGAAAATCCATTCGACCTTGAGATTTTGAATAATGATTATGGAAAATCCATTCGACCTTGAGATTTTTATTAATGATTATGGAAAATCCATTCGACCTTGAGATTTTTATTAATGATTATGGAAAATCCATTCGACCTTGAGATTTTTATTAATGATTATGGAAAATCATTCGACCTTGAGATTTTGAATAATGATTATGGAAAATCCATTCGACCTTGAGATTTTTATTAATGATTATGGAAAATCCATTCGACCTTGAGATTTTTATTAATGATTATGGAAAATCCATTCGACCTTTAGATGATTTATTGGGCAACCTTCAGCCTTGAGATAATTTATTGGGCAACCTTCAGCCTTGAGATATTTTATTGGGGCAACCTTTAACCTTGAGAATTTGACTCATTGATCATCCAATCAACTCATTCGCCGCAGATTTGCCCCATCCGACGTTCCGGACGCTATCTCGGCCCCGGTGCCAGTCTCGGAGCTCCAGGTGGCCCTCGGCCATGGCAGCGCCAATTTCATGCCGTACAGCCAGATGGAGAGAATGCTGTCCGGCCGGCCATCCCTGCTGGCCATGCTGGCCGAACTGGCCGCTGAATTCGCTCGCCTTGTCGGCCGAGTGCGCCCGCCGGATCAGAGTCCGGTTCTGCTGATGGTGTCACTGATTTGCCTGCTCAATTTGCATTGAATTCTTCAAACTGGCTGTGATCTTGCTGGCGTGTGTTCCATTTTATTTATGAGAGGGTCCTCAGATTGGACTAATTAGTTAAATCTACGAGGTCCTCAGACTGGACTAATTAGCCAAACCTATGAGGTCCTCAGACTGGACTAATTAGCCAAATATATGAGGTCCTCAGACTGGACTAGCCAAATCTATGAGGTCCTCAGACTGAACTAATTAGCCAAACCTATGAGGTCCTCAGACTGAACTAATTAGCCAAACCTATGAGGTCCTCAGACGGGACTAATTAGCCAAACCTATGAGGTCCTCAGACTGAACTAATTAGCCAAACCTATGAGGTCCTCAGACTGAACTAATTAGCCAAACTATGAGGTCCTCAGACGGGACTAATTAGCCAAACCTATGAGGTCCTCAGACGGGACTAATTAGCCAAACCTATGAGGTCCTCAGACTGAACTAATTAGCCAAACCTATGAGGTCCTCAGACTGAACTAATTAGCCAAACCTATGAGGTCTCAGACTGGACTAATTAGCCAAATCTATGAGATCCTCAGACTGGACTAATTAGCCAAACTATGAGGTCCTCAGACTGAACTAATTAGCCAAACCTATGAGGTCCTCAGACGGGACTAATTAGCCAAATCTATGAGGTCCTCAGACTGGACTAATTAGCCAAATCTATGAGATCCTCAGACTGGACTAATTAGCCAAATCTATGAGGTCCTCAGACTGGACTAGCCAAACCTACTATAAGGTCCTCAGACTGACTAATTAGTCAATCTATGAGATCCTCAGACTGGACTAATTAGCCAAATCTATGAGGTCCTCAGATGTGGATGTCCTTTAGAGATATGAAAAAAGACGCCAATCAAAAATTCTGTTTGGTCACAATTAAAGTTTACTTCAACTATCATAATATGCTACTATTTTGTTTCGGACTAGTAGTAGCTCTAGATAATTGTGCGCTAATATTAAAATATGTCAGAGTCGGGTCTCGTTTCTGCTATTCTAGTTCTAGAATAACTAATTCTGCTAAAATCTAAGCTTCTATCCCGAAAGTTCTCGTTCATGTTTTTTACCTTTCCATATGATTAGTTTGTGTCTAATTTCTGCTTTCACTTTGTGTACTCCAGTTTCATTTATTATTCAGCTAGAAATGATCAGATATGTGTTTTTTTTGCTCCGCGCATAACATATAGCTATCTGGAGACTGATTTTACAAAATAACAAAAATTTCACGTTAGAGCGAACGAACAGTAAAATTGGTTGTTTGCTCTGCTTTTCGGTCAACCCCTCGTGTTCAAATCATTACTTTTGTTCGAGGTCTGAGCTTTTATTGTTTCACTTTTGCCCTATTGAGCCAGGCCTGATGAGGATAGAGTCGAGTGGGGTGTGAGTAGAGTGAGTGGGAGATGAGTAGAGTGGGGAATGAGTAGAGTGGGGAGATGAGTAGAGTGGGGAGATGAGTAGAGTTGGGAGGTGAGTAGAGTGGGGAGATGAGTAGAGTGGGGAGATGAGTAGAGTGGGGAGATGAGTAGAGTGGGAGATGAGTAGAGTGGAGAAATAAGTAGAGTGGGGAGATAAATAGTGGGGGATGAGTAGAGTGGGGAGATGAGTAGGATGGGGAGATGAGTAGAGTGGGAGATGAGTAGAGTGGGGAGATTGAAGTAGAGTGGGGAGATGAGTGAGTGGGGAGATGAGTAGAGTGGGGAG